>JAFIDM010066626.1:69980-135616 GCA_023159025.1 Thereuonema tuberculata
ATGTAAACTACTAAAGTATGGAGGAATCAACAATTCACAAGATTCTGCAGATTACCACTGGAAATTCAACAGAAAGAAGATGGTTTATAAACAGTTATTAAACACGTTTGTTGTAGAGAACTGTTTGACCGAATCAAGATTCCTCTTGTAAGGAATGCGAGAAACAGTCATTTGTTTGTGGAGACTGCTAAATGGGCAAATGCAGCAACCACCGACCCGCAGATGCCAGACAGGGATAAGCGCACCCGTTGGCAGCTGCTTCCCTGAAATAAATTTACCAGTGTTAATTCGGTGTTGGGAATCAGTCCACGCACTGACAGCTTCGGCCGAGGAATCAAAAAACGCGCCCGGAGGTGAAAGAAAAACGTCTCAAGTTGCTGCCTTACTCCCCTGGAAACAGTCCAGGGAAGGGAAGGTTACAGGGCAATCCGAAAAGATACATCAAGTATCCGAGACCTAGGGAAAGAAGATGCTATTGGTTAAATATCATTTCGCTTAACTAAATCAGTTGACTATCTAGATAACCATAATAGTTTAAGAGAATGTACTCTAAATCTGCTTTAAAACTCGAATGATTGAGTTTTAGCCTTAGTTGACTCATCAACCGTTGTGTATTAAGTTTTAACAACTTCATTCGCCACCGACATTTTTCTCCATAATTTCTTTGTAAGAGTTCCGGTTTTAGGGAAATTGACACTTCGAGAATTGTCAGGCCTCTTGAAAAAGATCCTTTATAGACAGACTGTTTCGAGGTATTACCGTTCGTCAGCTGTTAATAACTCGACGCTATTCGTGAGATAAACCCATTACCCAAATTTGCTTTATTAACCTCATATATTCGTGTAATCAAGTTTTAACTTTGCTTTTCTTGCAGAAGTGAAGCTTAACAAGTGAAGCTTTAACAAGGTCGCTTGAAGTTTAATATTGAGAAAGATGTTTCTCAAAAGGTTTCTTCTGAAAACACAAATTTCAAGTTTAAGCCTGTCCCGTCTTTTAAAACTTTGAGGTAATACGCTTCTTAAGTATTATTAAATCTTCCATTAAAACTAGAAGTATTTACAGTTCCTTAGAAGTTTTGCTGAATTGTTTAGGCCAATTAAGATTTATCAAACCAGGGACCAGATCTACCAGCTTGTTCTTGATTCTGATCCACAAGTGAGAAATACCTCAAAGTTCTTAGTTTTTAGATTCATCTGCTGCCACGATCAGAACTGGCGCACACAAATGTTATTCCAGTTATTGGACATTCAGAAAGCATAGAGAACGGTAATGAATTCCCATAACATCACAAAAGAGATCAGATACTGCTTAGAAAACTCATTTATTCTGTTTTGCAATAAGATAGAGTTTCTCTTTAGTTAATAAGTCAGCTTGGAGAAACGTGTGCCATTTTCATGTGATCCAGAAATACCAATCTGTTGCTGAAATATTATTTCTTTGCTGTATGTCGACAAAGACACTCTTACCACTTTAAAAATAAAAATCTCTTTTTTGACATTGTCTTCGTTAGTTAGTCCAATATAAATTTCATGAAGGTTATTATTAGATGGCTAAAAATAATTACTTATTAGAACACCGTAATAGCAATATTGTTGTGATTTCAAACGATAAAAATTGAAGTGAATTTTTCTTTCTGTAGAAATACTTAGTACTAATTGTTAGCTATACAATGATTGTTAATTGAGGTTTCTGTTTACCAATGTTAAGTGGCTAACAACGGAATTGACGTATGCTTTCTTTCGATTAGTTCACTACAACAAAGATCACTGCTGTTAAACCTTTAAGTTTATGATTATTAATCAAAGCTTGTCATTGTTGGATGGTCAATAAACAATCACGCACAAAAATCTTAAGATTGACTGTAGTTTTCAGTATAATTCTAATTTGTTCGTTTTTCATTTATTGAAGCGATTTTTTTTAAATTAATGCTTTTAAAGCTGAGTATTTAATCTCCATTTAGCTTTGTTTGAGGAATAACAATTTTTCACGAATAATCAATCAGGGCCAGTGAAAATACAAGGAAACATGGAAAACTTCAAATTTACAATGATTTCATTGTCAGACTGTTTTTCTTTTTTTACCTTAGCGTGTACCAGATATTAAATATTTAAATTGTGATTTATTTTTCATATTATATTGATATTCTTTTTAAATAAACTGATCTACGCCGGATTCCATTTCTGGTTCCCACTTGCTGCGTGTAGCACTGCTCTGCACTGTGCCGTGGCTTGCCGAGGAGACATATCAGTTCTCCCCGAGCTTTTATCGCCGCCTCCGCCACCCAAGACGAGCAATCTGAGACCCGCCTGCTATTAATAGGGCTCCTTGGCGCGATAGTACGAGAAATGCCGGGCGCGGGGGTGGATTTGCACACGGAGTGTGTGACAGCAAGTGGTCACGTGAACGCTCGGGAAACAACCCATTCGAACTTCCTTCTTGCTCATTCACAATTTTCCCAAATACTTTATTTTTAAGAATAAAATTCTATAGTCAATAAAATTTAGAATATTTTTAAAGAGCATTTCATGAACATTTGTTTTAAAAGAGTATTTTTAGTACTACCTGATAAACATTTGGAAATTTCGCCCATCTAAGATAAATTCTTAAAATAAACTTTGAATCGGAGTAATAACGTGAGACTCTTTATATAAAATAATTATATAATTATCCATTAATTGAAGTTTTAACCAGATAAAGATGGCTTTTATCATTTTTATTCCCACAAAATTGCTACCACAGCGTATTTTAGACATTTGGTGAAAAACCTCTTAATATCCATTGGAGAGCAGAAAGTAGTTTTAAAATGCTATTTTAAAATCGAAATACGGACATCCGTTTGTGATCAAAATACTCATTACAGATTTACAGTACATATCCTAAGAAGCTTAAATTTTAGATCTATCACAAAGAATTTATCTATTAATTTGGTACATAGCTTATAAATAGGTAAGGAGAGATAGAGTAAAAAACTTTTAAATACATAGTTAAAGCTCAGTAATTGCTATAATTCAGAATTTATTCAGAAAAACTAAAATATTATACGATAGGATAAATGCTACCAAATGTAATCTCATGGTTGATTTTGATGGAAATTGAACCCTTTAAGGCCCTAAAACTATCACAAGTTCCGTCATTTGGTAAATTATCGCAAATGTACATAGAAATGTTTCAAATTAATAGTCACTAATTTTGGATCTTACCATCCCAGTATTCCAAAGTTGCCATGACAACTATATCTTGTTTAGAATTTGTTGTTTTAGTATTTTTTTATTTTTCAAAAAAGCATCTTTCGTAAGTATTAATGGTTACGTCATTGTCATTTTGTAATTAACGGGCGGTATTATATTATATTCCGAATATAATTATATTATTGTATAATTATATAATTGTATTATTATGTTCCAAACCTTTCAAGACATTCTTTTATTTGTTAGTGAGATTATTGTCGACTCTTACAATTGTTCCAAAAGGATACGAAATAACAGTTTAAACCTTTCATTCTACAGTGTTTTATTCAGAGTAAAAACACTCGAAGCTGGATTCTCCTTTAGGCATAATTTTTTAGGAAGAAGTAGTTTTTCAAAATGTATTCATATAGTAGAATAAATTTATTTATTTATTTATTTATTTATTTACTTTAATATATCGAATATTTTTGAAGGACGCTAATGATAAATTAAGATGCCACAAATATATGGTTGCCTTATTTAAACATGATTTTGCCAATCAATTACGCCAGGACTGTAATCGAATAAGCATTTGAATTGTTGGCAATTGTTTTCCATCGTCGACCACTCTTGAGTTGCTATTTTCAAATTCAAGTAAAGGACAAACGTTTGAAATATGGCAATAAATAAGTGCAATAATTATACTGGTATTGTAAGCACTGCGTTGACGTATTCTGCTACAGATGGCTCTCAGAAGATTGTCGTAAACAATCGATTATCCAATATCTATTTCGTATTTTTTTGCTCTTTCTTTGATAGAACAGTGTCTAAATATTGAGTGGTGTAGATATTACTGAATAAAAGTGTAAATAAAAATGATTAGATGTGACAAATGCATTTCTCTTGAATTCCGCATTGAAACGATCAAAAACAAGAAACTAACAAACGATATTTGGAGAGAGTTTGTATCGTTATTGAATTGTGTTGTTTGTCTGATGCCAGCAGATGGAAGGGGATTGTTGAATTGTCATAATTCGTTGGCCAGCAATCCATCAGATGTTCCATCTTGTACCTCCGCTGAATCGATCTGCTGCCTACTGTAATCGAATCCTTTGCCGCTCGGTTGAATAAACCATCGGCCTACCGTCTGTCTGCTGAGTTTGCACCAGTCGTGGTTGTAGTCAAGCGCCCTTGCTATTTAGGGCCAATTAAAGATGAAAAAAAGCACTAATGCAATTAAAACGGATCCCCCGCACATTTTGTTTTATTGCTAGTTGAGGTTAATGTCGGGGTTCTCCTTTTTTTTTTTTTTTTTCTTTCTTTCACTTTCAAATCAAGTAACTAATTCTGGACAGCATTTCTCTGTTACTCTTCCTCGTTTATACTTATTAACATGTAATATATATGGAAGAAAACAATAAATAAAGCTTTAAATAACTATAAAGAACACGCTATTTTGAAATGAATTCTTCCAATGGTTAATATCGGTATCTTAATTAAAAATTAAAAAGTGGGACACATATATTTAAGAACCTCATTACATGCTACAAGGTCCAGGTACGGACCTCTTCTTCAGATACATTAAGTAAATGGAAATAAAGTTTTTAGTTTTTGAATTACAATGTCTAACATGCGATTAACATTAACATATCCTTATAACCATAATAATTACTAACATTAACACTACAATCAACTTAAGCTCATATTGCAATGCATTACTAACAGAAATCTCTGTATTATAGCATTTTTTCGTCCTAATGAGCAAAGACTCGTTGAACTTTCTGAGATAATGATCAAGTTGAGTCTCATACATTATTGGACACTTAATATAATGGAGAAATCAGTATCATCTATTTGAACAGACCATTGTTAGATGAATAACAATGGCATTAATGCACGCTTTCTATTAGATTACCGTAATAAAAACTTTAATAGATCACTATTCATTTATTACGGTGACAAAATAGAACGAAAGTTTACAACGCTTTCATTGATAACCAAACAATAATAATGGTCTCAGAATAAAGTAAAGGAAATCACCGCCTAAAAAAATTAAGTTTTTTTTCTTCAAAGAATATAATAATATTATATAAAAAAAACTAACCTTTCATCCATCGCTACTAATCAAATTATTAAGTCATTAAGTTTTAGTTCAGTGTAAGAAAATAATTTTCTGATCATAGGGTTAATTCACACTTATTTTTAATCGAATAGAAAAGTGTTACAAATATCACAATTGTAACAGTGATTTTCTCTCAATTCCTTAATTTCTTCTATATTTTTTTTAATCTTATTATAAACAAAATTGCTTAAAAAAGGCCAATTAAAAAAGAGAAGATGGTAAATTAAGGGCAAGATAATAATAATGATGAAAAGAGCAGCCTAATGTTACTAGAGTTCATAATATCACGCAACTCTTTTATTGGTTTATAAACTGCTCTGTTTATTAGGATAATTTGAAGGTTATTATCGATTTCAACTTCATTTGCGTTTCATGGCTTGAGGATTTTAGTAAAAAGGTTGATTTTAGTCACAATTTTGCCATCGATGTCAGGATTTCTGAAAAGACAATTATAAAATATCACAATGACCGTTGGAATAAATCCTGCCGCCACCCCCAACCCTTAGCAAAGCGCCTTTACCCACCCACTCGGTGAAAATAAAGAGACGGCTACTGGTTAATTAAAGCAACGACAGGAGATCAATACTCAATCTTTCAGTACGTGAATTATGCATGTATATTAATAATTCAATCTTTTTAGTTTTTATTATTTTGTTTTTACTATCTTGTTCAGTTATTTATTTAAGATTCAATATTTAAGTTAATAAAAAATAATACAGTAATTAAATAAACAGAAAATTAAAGTAAGTGATGTCCATTTTTAAATCTTTTAACAATACATTGTCTCTTTGACTTATTTAGTTTAGATATATTTTTATTTATTTAAAATTGTTTTTATTTCGATGTGTGTCTATAAATAAGACGTAAACAAATCAATCCTATGTTTGTCCGAATGAATATTGAACTTCCAAATCTAAACAACATTAGAGCAAAAGTCACGTGATCCGCTTTAACGATGTCCGGAAACGAATTTGTGATTTGCTTTCCTAAGGAAAACGAGGCTCGTCAAAATCACTGTCTTGTCAATGTATTCCCTTTAACATTTTTTTAGTCGCGAGATGGATCCTCTTGAAACTTGGCATATATATTTTAAGGACGATTAACTTTCAAATATGAGCTTTTCTTTACGCGTCGAGAAATTACGTGTGAAGGTGGTAAAAAATTCTCTCAAAAAATGTTAGAAATGAAACAGTGCTGTCTAACAATGGATATTAATATGTTTAATAATCCAAAATTTATGCATACTAGGATTTTATGAACTTAAGTAATGTGGGTTTTATTATTTATTTTTTTTCAGGAAATAGAGAATTTATCCTTTGTATTCAATAGATAGAATTTTAAAAAAATTATTTGCGACTTTAAAATACAAAAATGAGCTTTTATTTATTTTAGTTTTAATTGAAGGAACTGAGTTTAAAGCAAAGTGGGTTTTACGTTTGTCAGGAATGTTTCTTATTTTTTTTCTTTTAATCAGTTAGCATTTATTGTTTAAAAGGTTTAATTTCATTACTGTAAATCTGCCCTTTGCTACATTTGTAACCAAATTCTCAGACTCTTTGAAGCTCTTGTTGTTTATTTGTGGTGCAACAAACCCATTCCCTCTGAAAACAATACCATCATTCGAAGACACAGGAGCTCATCGAATGCCATTTGAAATGAAATGAGGTACAATCCAAACGGACTGAACAGACACATAAAAGCAAATGAAATCACAAATAACGGCAAGAAAACATTGCAAACTATTACACACTAAGCACGAAGGTATTGATAGAATACATACTGCAACGGTACGGTAAAAGCGTCAAATACATAATCTAAATCGAGCAATATCAAAGCCACTCTCGGGTCTTGGAATGACGTTTTCGTCACTCGCTCTCGTTGGTCAAAAAAATTAAGCCACTCGATAGAAGAACAAAGTTAACAGAGAATTAAATGGCGGAACAACTGGAGATTGGATAGGACTGATGCTATAAAAATTATTTTTAATAAACATAGATGAATTCTGTGTATAACATAATGCAACGTTGTTGGTAATAACTGTGATTTTCTAGATTAAGAAACGTAATTAATCCATATTTTTGACTGTCCTCGTATTAAAAATACAATAATTTCCAGAATGAGTGATTGTTGATTATCTCTGACTTTCTCTCCGTACTTTGAAGTGCTAGGTTGAAAATCAAAGCGCACATATCATGTATTCATCATTCTGTACGGCTGTATTTCGCGTGTCTGTGAACAGAACCCAAACATTTCAATCGAACTGAGACGCAACGATCGAATGAGAATCCTTTGGAAGAGAGACGAAAGCAAGTTTTTCTTGGGGTCATTCTCCTGAATAGTAGAATAAATAAGCGTAGAGAAATGATTAATGAATCAGAGCATTCGTTTAGGTCATGCTCACTAGTTGCTAAGCGTTTTGTGGCAAACGTGTTAAGGTTGTAGGTGGATGTAAGGTAGTATTTTGACGAAAACAGATATCTGCATTTCAAAAGAAAACTAAATGTTGTAAATTATTTACAGATAATTTTATCTTCCCTAAGGAAACTTAATTTTACTGTGGTTATATTTTCTTCTTTTTTTTTTCACGGTAAGTGGCTACCAGTGACGTTGACGTATGTCTTCTTTCTATTAGGTCGCCTCAATAATGAATAGCTATAATTCATTATCCTGATCTAACAATGAAAATGTGCATCAACGTCATTGTTGATTATCTAACAATGCTCTAAGGACGAACTACAGTTAAAGTACTTAAAACATAATAGTGTGAGTGTAAATACGTCATTTCGTTGCTTTGTAACTTCAGTCCATTAATATAATGTGTTGTTTCCGTTTATTTGTTGTTTAATGATATTTGACGCAGAAGGGAGACGTCATTATAATGTTTGTTAGTCGAAAGTTGCGATTTTAACTCCGGTCTCAACCTAAAGCTTTAACGGAAATATTATATTTGCTTCAAAAAAAAATAAAGCACATGAACTAGTCTGGTTTTGTTGGAGAATGTTGCTTTCCTTCATTAAATAATTAAAAAAAAGTTTTAGCTAAATATTTTATTTTGAACTCATTTAGAAAAGAGCGCGCGAGAGAGACATACAAAGAGAATGTTAAGTGGAAGGTCGGCTACATATATTGTTTTTGATCAAAGTTATGGCAGGTAATGAATCGCCCTTTTTGTTTAATCCCTCCGAAGTACGTTGAGGAATATGTGTCGTTGAACTCCTGAAAAAATATATCATATCCTGAAGGAAACTACGTTAATATCGATTGCTCATAACTGAAATAGAAATCTACCGAATTTGGGACAAACAGCAACGGCCGTCCCGCATTAAATGAAAAGGCACTCTTTGTTTGGTTTAGAAGAAAAATCTAGAACAAGATATCTGTTTGTTCTTGCCTTTTAATTTATTTTTAATTGATTGTGAAGTATATGTTTTGTCCATTGTTGCAAGTTGGCTATAATAGTTGTCAAAAGAATAAAGTTGTGATTAGTAAACCAATCAAAATGCTTCGCAATGGCTTCTGATACGTATAAGAAAATATAATAATGCTATCTCAAACTTAAACCATAACACCTGAAAATTTCATTGCTCCTCAAAATTTCATTTCTCTATATCTACCCTTAAACTGCGATAATGTTTCCTAGTTATTCCAGAACTTATTCATTTTGTGATTTTGTTTAATTTATGTTGAATTATTGCTTAAATTTCCTTATTATTATAAATGTGATTGTTAAGCAAAAGGCGCAATTGTTGAGATTATTGCTGATTGTTTTGACTGTTGCTAAATGATACCTGTCCATAGACGGACAGACAAAGCGGGAATATAAGACTTCTGATTCAAGTATCAGAAGCCTAAAAAATATTATTATTATTCATTAATAATTTAAATATTATTTTTTTAGGCTTCTGAATAATAATTAATAACTTAAACACAATCGTACATCTTCAATTTACACGTATAGACAATTTTATAGACAATTTTAAGATTAGAATTTATAGAACGTTTTCAATTTTGCTTTCTTTGTTTACTTAGAAGAAAGTATTGTTATCCTAAATGGAAGATTCTAATTTGGAAATTTGAATTGAAGCAGAAATTTGATTAGACTCGGCAAACATCAGTGGATGCTTATGCCTGCATTGTAGCTTAGTTATCCAAGAATGTTTTAGGTTTCATCTACTTGTAAAATCCTTTTTTTAAGGGTGAGAACAATGAAGCTTAGAATCCAGTTTTGGTTGAAAATTAGGATTAGGTCTATCCGTCCATCTATAATCAACGTAACTCAAAATCTCTATAACCTAGGAAGCTGAAATTTAAGAAATAGGTTTTAGGTTACTAAAAGGAAGAACCCTATTGAATTTGAAGCATATCGGATTCACATCAAAGGAGCTAAGGGCGTAACCCTAAAATGAGTTACCGTTAAATCGCGATAACAAGAATTTAAATTAAAATTCAAAGTTCATTTGTGGATGTTGTATAGTGGAGATAAGTTTCTATTGACTTCAATAGAAATTGGGCCCTTGGGGGCTCCAAACACAGACTAAGCAAGACACTCTACTAAAAATTTAGTATTTTTAATTTAGTAATAGTTAGTGTTTATTTATCAATGAATAGACTCTTAATTATGAAGAAAAATGCGAAGTTTTTTTTTTTTTAATAAGACGTAAGCTTACATTACACCATATCTTCTCATGCCAGCTCTTCTCATGCCAGCTCTACCATTTCTTTAAAGCAAGTGTGATCTTTGTTATCCTTAATTATCGTTGAAAATGTCCCCCTTTCATTCGGGGGGAAAAAAAATTCATTTTCTACGTTTCAGAATGGAAAACTACCGCCATGTTTTCGTCATTTTATTATGTTCTACTCGTTGGCAATATTGTCGTAAGGATGCTGTAAACAAAGTGAAATTCCTTTCAAGTTGTTCATTGGTGCGAAACGTGATCTCGTCGGTATTTAGATTGAACGAATTTTCCGCGATTGAAAATTTCACACCGGAAGTCCGCCATGTTGCATCACTGGAAGAAGAGATGTGAAATGGCATCTGATCATCTAAGCAGTATTAGAAGCTGGAGAATTCCACCAATAATAGCATCGGATCTAATCATTTAATGCCTTAGATTAAAATAATTCCAAAATGTTTTCAATATCAAATTTAATAAATGATTTCTTTATGTAAAGACAACGCGACTGAAACTTTTGGAAATTATGCTTCTAAAACAAAATTTGCAAACTTTAATTACGCAAAGAATAGACCGGCATGTGTTGCGCGAAATAAATCAATGTATGACTTAATGAAAATAATGTATTATTCATGGTAACAGAGAAATACAAATTATAAAATTTAAAATAGTTAAAGAAAAATTAAAAAAAATAGCAAATTATTTTTAAAGATATAAATTCATTAATGTAATTTAATATTCAAGATGAATTAGTCTGATTATGTGCGAATTCTATCCATCAGTTCATGCTAATTTTTAATAACTGAGATATATTTGAAATGTTGCTTAGACGGTGGGGGAAGGGAGATGTCCGAATCCAATAGAAGTGATTGTTTAAATAATAAAGTCCATATGATATTTCTTTAGTCACAGTTAGTGTTTTGTGTACACTGAATACACAATAGCCCTATTAAAAATATATAATATTACATTATATACAGTATATCCTAATACTGATATCCTCGTATAAAAGTGAAAATCTTTTAAGTTTGTATGTCGTTCAATCACTGCATAACGGATCGCAATGAAATTTTGAATGCAGGTAGTCAATGACACGGAGAAGGATATTGGCTACTTTTCATCCCGGTCCATTAAGTAGTTCCCGTGGGATCAGTGAAAACCACGCTGTCGATAGATGGCGCCATCACTGTTTAAATCGAGTGCGTTTAAAGAGGCGCAAAACACGATTAACTCAAGAGTTACGCTGATAATTCAATATTAGTCGATGTGTAAATACACGATAAAGGTTAATTAATAAGTTGGGTATTAATTTTTTAATTTTTAATTTAGTATTTACCGTTAATTGGTAATGATCACGTGATTTTTTAGCAACTGGGGAAGGTTTCTAGTGGTAGGGTTGTGGAGAAGGCCACAAAGAGCTGGGAAGTCGTATATTCTCCGATCTCGATATTAATTTGCTAAAAAAAAAAAAAAGTTTTTTAACATTACATATGCAAGACTTCCGAAACGAAGCGACGAGGCTAGTATATATAAAAAACCTCCCGCCTTGATCGATATTTGCTGAGCTACTGTTCCTTACAAATCATTATTTTATTTTTATTTTTTTAACTTATCTATTTGATGTTCTTCGAAATATAGATTACTTTTTGTTTTTTTTTTCTCTCCAGATTCTGTGGATCATTAAGTGGCAGACAATGATATCACAGGATTTCTTTCTGTTAGTTCAACTTAATAATGTCTTAGCACTATTCATTATTTGTGGTGACCAAATAGGAAGAAAGCATACGTCAATATCAACAGAAATCTGAGACAGTATAGTTTGCAAATAAATTTAGTTGTAGTTGGTAAGAAATCTTTTCGAACCAAAATATTTTTTTGTCGAAATGGCAATGAATAAAAAAAATAATAAAATATTAATAGTAGTTCAAATAATTTCTTATTAAATTAGTAGAAAGTTCTTGAATTAGATTCAGTGAAAATTAATTTCCTTATCTTATTAAGCGAGATTCTTGACGCCCCTGTCAATCCAAATAGCCCATGTTGATTTCGAAAACTATTGAAGACTCCCTCACTCCAATCAGTAACTCCCCGTCAATAATTCGGTTCGTCTGGATCTCATCCAACGAGAGAGCAGAAGTTATTGGAAGGAACGGCTTGAGCTGTTGGAATGGAATGGGGGTGCCATACCTACTTCCCCCACCTCCGCCTCGGTAGTCTGCGGCCTGTGACCTTGGACCAAGGTTGCCGAAGCTGAGCTCGCGATTTAACCTCTTGTCCAACATCTCTGGGAGGGCGGAAAAGAAGATATGGAAAATTTCCTCCACCGTCTCAAAGAGATTCCGTCATTTGCAGTCTCACTCAATTTTATCTAATCTAATTGGTCCTTGATTTCAAGAGCGGCTCTCAGAAGCAACGCTGTCAATCGATTTTCAAATGTATTTCAAGATATAATAGATACATATTTCCATCTACTCTAATATTCCATTTGTAAATTGATAAAGAACATACATTTATTACATGTTAATCTGAAGCTTCATATAAACGGGATTTAATATTTACGAAGCGTTTGCTATTGCCTTAAAATTCTTAAAAGTGAATTGTGGATCCTTTCTGCTTTGTATAAACAGACTAATTTTATGGTATTTTTTTTTATTTTACTTAGAAAGTAGGTTAATATTTTTTTAATCGAGTCTTCTGGGCAAGTTTGTTAACAGTGAAACTGAATTACATTTTCAAAATTTTAATATTTTTCGTAATGGGTCAGAAATCCTACTGAGATGAGAATTAGTGAAAACAAAAACAAAAATGCAGTGTTCAACGTTAAGAAAGATGGAAAAAGAATATTCTGGTATTTTATTTTGTTCTGTTTCAGTTAAAGTGATTCTTTGTTATGTAGCATTATGAAACTGCTACAATTTCGTAAACAATTTTTGAATTTGCTGTATTTTGATTTAAACCATGAAATTGTTGATGATGGTTATAGCTCATAGTAATAATAGGAAGCGCGCTTTGAGCATTAATGCTTTAAAATCGACTTAGAACTCCTTTGATGCAACGCGAAATCTTTATTTTGAAACAGATATTTTATGCTTTTTTTTTTACTTTGTGTTGTTTTAACAAAATCGCATTTTAATAATAGAAGATGGAACAAAAAACAAAAGGAAAACAACGCGTCTTCAGTTTCCAGAGACATTCTTCATCTACAGCTAAAAAACACGAGCTTTGTTTTCTTTATTTTGAAAATGAACGACGAACGGAACTAGGAAAGACTGTGGCTAATGTGTCTTCCTTGTTTTTGTGACGCTGAAGGCTGTTTTCCTTATGAGGAAACGTTTTCTAAAATACAGACATGACCTTTTTTTTTTTATTGTCCATGTCCTTAATAATCCATTGTCCAGTGCTTTAGAAAAGACAAATTGAAGAACCTTCTACTTATTCTTGAGGAATAACACCTTAAACTTAAGAGAGCCAGAATTGAGTATTCTTCAAGGATCTTTGTGTAAAAGATGATATATGTAGAGCAATTTCTTTTTTCTCTCTTTAAAGACATATCGTAGCCGTTATTTGCAGACAGTTGCCTTGTAAATGGATAGTTTTATATGAAATGGGACGATTACATATATATTTTTTTCCCAGGATATTCGCAATTAGCCGACGAAATTACAAAATCAGTATGGAATGAAAGATTTAAAACTAATGCAAAACACGAAGTTTTGTTTGGGATTTTTAGAATTTCGATGCAAATAAAATCCGTATAAATGACAAACTTTGCTTTTTTTTTTTTTTGTCTTTTAAAAAAAAAAAAAATATAGTAAATTTTATTGTTAGTTAAAAATTCTCACTATAGGCTTAAGTGGCCCTTGTCGTCGGATGAGTCTTTTTGTAATAAACTAAGTCAAAAGTTGATTCTAACCAAATGGTCGAATGAAGGTCGACTAAGAATTTTTACTATATTTTATTTACAGGTCTAATTAGTTTTACCTATATAGTGCTATAAATCTATTAAAATACGTAAAGTAAATTATTAAAATGCTTAGTTTTTGGTTGTCGAAGGAAAATATACAATCGAGAAAAGATGGAAAGCTCTGATGCAAATCAATGGAGACATATTCAGTTAAGAATATTTAATAAAACGATGCTATTAGGTAATTGAAAACTACAGGTCATTCAGTCCTATTATTATATACGACATGCAATTCTCTGTTCCCCTGAGGGTTATTGTAACTTTAACCGTAAACGCATTTTCATTATCTACGCAACGTGCGTAATAGATCAACTAACACTTGCTTTTCACCAAAACCTAGTTGATTTGCAGTGAAGTTCTCAGTCAATGGCTGCTGGGCATTGGCTTGACTTGACTAATTAGATCTGGAGTCACTAGAAGCCATAGACGCATCTGAAATAACGAAGTTCCGCATAAACTAGACGGAATTTCCAAAAATAACGCAACAACTCGCCAAGTTAAATAAAGTTTGAATACAAATTAACCTTCCCTGTGCCAGGTTTTCCCAAATCGAATGATGTAAAGGGTAGCGTAGAATGCTAACGAGCAACAAGTTTTGAAAAAAAGTAGACCCTACTTTAGAATTATGTATTTTTTTTTTTAAGTTATAAAAACGTTATAAAGTCTCCAAATGTATGTAAATTATAACATTTGTAAATTATAACGTCTGCCGAGTACGAATAGTGCCTTCAAATTTTCTATTTTTATTCTGCAGTGTTCGAAGCCCAAAACTTTGTGACTGTTGTTTCCTCTTGAATTTTGCTATTTTAAAAGCAAGGTTAATAGTTGCCAAAAAGTTAAGTCTGCGTTTTGTTACTATTCGTTCAGAATATTAAAAACGGAACATTATTCTGTTTCCTTCACTAGATGGCGCAGTGTTAGCGGTAAGTGACCAGTTTTGCTGGAAACTTTCCATTGCAACTCGAAATGAGTTAAAGCTAGGAAGTTATTTATTTTGTCAACCAAGTATAGGTAATGTAAGTACTGTATTTGAAAGAGTTGGAAAATAAAAAGCCTTCATGAAAAATGCAGCACGCGATCGTCTATAAATCAATTTCAATCGATTCATCATAAAGCAGCATCTACTGATGATGAGGGTGGTTGTTATGGTATATTGGATCTGAGCTGAACATCTCTACCGATAATCTAACATCGAACCGGAAGTACTTTCTTATTACAACAGCAATTCGGAAGCGCAATATTCTGGGGGATATCCAAAAATTCTTGTGATAACGCGGTTCCCTCCCCGTAGTGTTGGCGTGGGATCGTCCAGTGGAGGAGGACGCCAAGACTACAAAAGAGGGAGGAGTAAAGAAAGAAAGAAAAAAAAAAGAAATGAAGAAAACGCAGTCACTTGAACGGCAAAGTAGGACATGATTGCTTGACTGGATTCTGCCATTTCGACGCGAATGGGGTTGGACCCTCTTTCTCTCACTCTCCCGAAAAAGGGTGTTTGTGTTTGCTGAAAGTTGCGGAATTTCCGCACCATTCCGCATTTCACGCTCGAAGCGGTCAGTGATGATTGGGTGATGCGGACTGCGCGATAACTCCGGATTTCGCAATTGGAACAGAACGGCAAAAGGAAACGAGAATAAATTGGTAGAAAAAAACGTGCACAGAATAATCTTTAGATAAGAAACAATAATATTAAAACAGAAAAAATATTCCAGAATTAAATGAACAAGCATTGTTTAAAAAAAAAAAAAAAAACTTTTTTTTTTTCGATGAGACTATATAAATTTTTTAAGTTTATTTTAAGACGTCAATATATATTCTACCGTTAATAAGAAGTCCCTGAAAGAACTTGAAGCATACTTTTAAGATTTTTCCTTCGTTGCTATGGATCGTGTTTGATTCAGGCCTTTTGTAATGGATCGGTCCTGTTGCGGTGATTGACTGATGGGTGACGTTGATTAATTCCTCATTCATTTATAACGGGAGGATCATCCCGTTCTCCTTCATTCCCTGTCCGAAGAAGGCCTTTGTAAATTTGGCCGAAACATGTCATGTAATTTTGTTAAGTGTTTTTAATAGTGAGTTATTTTAAGTGTGTTTATTCCAGCATTTAAATTTTCTAAGATTTTTTTTTTACAAACGTTAATTGTTGACCTTTATGCAGGAAATAAGTTTTCTGAAGTCAACACATTGAGCATGCGCAGTCACTTTGATTCTTTACTATTTCCGGTTGCGAATAACACGTGGAAAAAAACTCCATATATTTATTGAGATGTAGCCTTGACTCGACTGTTCTGTGGTGCTCCCTAAGGGTCTCGATTCGAATCCAGATTAAGCAATGGCTAATTCTTTCATTCCCATTGTCTTTGCGAAGGCCGGGGAATTTACCTGAGAAAGTCTTCTCCAGCCTTACCTCGAATTCTAATCCTCCTCACTTCTATTGTTACTTTTCTTATTTTTTTAATAATAATTTAATTCAGGACCATAGTTCATATTCAGATTAAATAAATTTAATTACAAAGTTAAATTCTAACAATTCAATTAAAATTTTAGTTTTCAAAACAAGTTTCATCAAAATTTGAATTAAAAAAAAAAAAAATCAAATAGTTGTAGGCCTATATATCAGTTTAGATTAAAAAATTCTAGAAATCTTCCAGACAAGTAGCATTACTACAAAACAGATGTCTTGAAATGCCTAGATGGCTAAAGATTAAGGCGCTTGAGAAAGAGAACAGATAATGCGTTAAAAAAAAAAAAAAAAAAGAAAATTTAACAGAGCTCAAGCAGGAAGATGGAATTTTTATAATCGTATTTTTCTAAGTTCTATGAGTAAAATAATTATCAAATGAGAAGTACTGTAGATAGTGTATCTCAGACAGTGGTACGCGATACGCAGGGGAATCGCTTTTTTTTTTTTTTTTAAATAAAAAGTAAAAAAATCTGAAATGTTTCTTAAGAAAAGGAGACCGCAGCTCAGACAGATTGAGAAACACTGTATAGTATTTGTATTAAAATGTTAATTAAATTATTGTATAAAGAAAAGAATATGAATTGTACAAAATATGAGATTTTAGATATAATTATTGGAAACGTACAAAATGTACTTTATAAAATACCTTGCATTTCAATTGGCTATGAATTTATTTATTTACTTATTTAGTTATTTATTAGCGTTTATTTCATTTGCATTGATCCGCACAGATTTCAAATCCCTGGGGGATTATATTTGGAACGGAATGTTTAATAATTCATGATTAAGCAACGACTGAAAATGACAGACATGCTAACCATAGCGCTTATCCCTTTTCAATGTCAGGTCAACATTAAAAGGAGGAAAAAAAAAAAAAAAACTTTCCAATATTTTTGTTGCGTAATATTCTGAATTTAATAATCTTTACAATGATTTTTTTTTCCCCAGCTACATTATTGTTTAGTCTCGGGGAAAAGAACACAAGGGGATTAAGTTATTCCTGTTTCAACTTCTACATTAAATTAAGGTCATTTTTGCCTCGCGCAAATAGATCCTTAAATCAATACCGTGAGTCTCACGCGAAGCAGGAGAAGGTACAAGACCGGGCGCCATTCTGTCGTTGACACTAGATTTGTAAAGAAAACGTCGCTCCTTCTTAAATGCAAAGGTTTTCTAGGTTTTTTAACTATGCATTTTTTTTTTCTGACTAATTTTAAATCAAATAAAAATAAATAAATCGCCATGTCATTTCATGTTCTTTTAATTTTAGTTTTTCGTAAGTGTATAAAAATAAATTCAGGCTTTCGAAGGTCTACTTTGTATGTAAATGTAATCTGTGATCTTGGCTGCCACTACCTGAAAGGAAAGGTTGGAGATGGAGTTCACAGGAAAACCACCCCCATTTCGTTAATCACTCACTGTCAACTGAAGTTGATTCGAAAAAAAAGTTCCATAGGAGATGAGTTATTTTGAAACTCAATATTCAGTTTCTAATACTTTATAATAATTTTACTTGTCTATTTATCCCCATTTCGTACGAGGCTCAGTATGTGAGACTGTTTGTGAGTGCATTTGTGAGATCCCTCCACTTACGTTGAAATCACTGAATGATCTTCTTGAAATCCAGCAGACATATTTATGACAGAGATAATATCTCTCTATTCGTTATTTACATTTTTTTACACAGCTTATGGATATCATTAAAAACACTGATGGGCAAACAGCGAATTTCTTTCGAGATTTACCAGTGCATCGTAATCCATTTTAAATTTGCCCATGCTTGGATTTGCTAAACATTATTTAAATTTAGGCGATATAAAATTACTGTTTATGAATTGATTTTTTTCCCCAATGCCAGAGCTCTTAGTGCTTTTGCCATTGGCCTCGACAAGGGACGAGAATGTGAGCTTTTGATCGAATAATCCTTGCCCAGGCTACGCCGTAGGAGGCAGCTCACGTAGTATCCGCAGAAACGGACGAAACACAGGAGAAAGTTGGATCCATGTCGAAGCCAGGATTCGAACCCAAATTCCGAATCATCTGTCTCATGGCAGGCCACCGTTTAAAACCACTGGAATTAAATTAACATTACTTATTAGTATTATTATGTCGTAAAAGTTTCAAACCATGGGTTTCCCCAGCAAGGACCAAAGTCAAGGACCAAAGCACATATTGCCAAGAGTAAAAAAAAAATAGTGTGTGGAAGAATAGTTAGGGATGGGTGCTTGTGCTCCATAAATTTCCTAACTATGCGTGTTGTGTTGAGTATCACAGCCTTTGTTATTATCTCGAAAAAGTTTAAAACCATGGGTTTCCCCAGCTAAGACAATATGGCGGGTCAAGCACATATTGCCAAGTGTAAAAAAAAAAAAAAAAAAAATTATTATTATTATTATTATTTATGGATATTTATGTACAGTATTTACGGATATATATTAAATTTCATCAGTTTTAAAGATATGGGAGACGTTTCCTTCATACTATTTTGAAAACTTAATAAAAATAAAGGAAAATGTGTAATCTTTGTTTTCTCTCACGCAAAGGGATTTAAAAAAAAACAACCTTCGAAACTTTAGGAAAAAGAAAAGTTTTATATGGTTTATAAAATTCTTATTAATTTCTAATAGTAGATATTAGAGCTATTACATTAGAAGCAGTTTGAGAACCCATTTAGAAATACCTTCCGTCATTTCGCTAAACTGATAACGGTTTGAATTGAATAAGAAACGAAGGCCTCGAAAATAGATGGTGACGAACTTAGTGCTTACATTACAATGTTTTCAAAATTTAAAAATGTTTGTCAAATTTAACGTTTAGTCCATTTTTTTTTCCTAAAGTTTGTTTCAAAATTCCATATTATCTAAATTTATAAACTTAACAGAAAAAAAAATCAAGAAAATAGATATAAATAAATGGGCCCGGTAGCCAAATGGTAATGCACTTGACTGTGGGTTGGAGGAGCCGGGTTCAATCCCCGATCGCGGCGAGATTTTTTCAAGCTTAATTCTTCTCCAGATGGGGTCGTAGAATCCACCTGTAGAATGGGTACCGGGTTTCTTTCCTGGGGGACAGATGGGGGAGCGTTGGGCTGACCACCCGACCTCATATCAGTCCCGGATCATTGAAGCGTTCGGAGCCCTATCTCCAGCGTCCCCGTGGGCTCTCGTGGGATATTTAAATACGACACCTATTCATATTTTTAATGCAGCATTTTGTAAGGTTGCTTTGCCTTGCTTTTATCTATTTAAAAACACACTCGTATCTTCAATTGAGCATGATAGTACAGAAGGTAAAGGGTACGCGATTAACAGCCTAAAGGCCAGTACGACGCTCGCCAACCTTAATCCCTGAAAATAAAATCAGTTAACACTTTGACAGAGGAAAACAATGCCTGGACAAGAGCCTTAGTACTTGAATTATCGAGAAACAAATCTATTTTTGAATTAATTTTATTTTGAGTCTTTTTCCACACTTTTTTTTTTCGTCTTTCATTATTTAGAATCCAATTTTTTTTTTTTTTTATATACATGCTATTTTTTTTTAGTCTCAAATGGCTTGTATATGAGTAAAATATACCGAATTTTAACTGAGTTTATATATATACACACACACACACAATTTATTCGTAGACTTCTCTTCTCACAACTTTCTCGATCTTTGCGATTTTTTTTTTTCCTTCTAAATTTTTCAAATTGTCCGAGTTCTTTCGTTGAATAACGTAGAACAGTTTAACGATACAATGAAATATTATTGGTATGACATCAGAGGAGGGAGGCAACCGGAAACCCGTCCATTATTGAGACGTCGGTTTGCGTGTGGCTCGTCCCTGCCCAAAGCTAAATGGATCACGGGTAGGCAAATACGTTCGATTAGTTTTAATGTAGTTCCATTGGGTGACACCTCCTCCTCCAGGGAACCTAATAAAAGGAAATAGAAGGAAAAAAAAATAGACAGCTCAATATACCTTCCATTAGGCCTAGAATAGAATACGCAATGGAAATAGAAGGATGGATTAAAATGGAAAATACCGGAACTGAAAGCGCTATAGGAAACCAAATAGGTGCGAAACGATTTCTTTTTTTTTTTTAACTAAAAAGGGAAACAAATAATAAATGTTCTATTTTTAAGCCTGTGTCTTTTGTATGAATGAACTAAAATGAATGAAATTCTCAGAAAGGAAGTTTCATCAAAATAGGAGAGGGGAGGGGGAAATCGAAACAACAACATCAGTTATGATTGGGTCGTCGCCAAGGAAAAGAATCCATTCCCATCGTGAACTTGAAGCATACTTTCCTCGGAAAAATAATTAAAATTCAAAAGAGGTTGTTTTTCTTAACGTGAACAGTTTGGTTGTTAGTCCAAAGTTAGGTCCTTTGGTGGCCCATTTAGATTTCTCTAGATTACTGTTAAGGACCCATTGAAATGAAAGGTTGTCTATAATTACGTTCACTTAAGTTATTATTATCATTATTATTATTATTATTATTATTTCGAATAAAATATAAAATGTTTATTGTAAGCTAACTTCCAAAAGGTAACCATAATACTTCGAGAAAATATTTCCTTCAAATATTTTTTCGAAGTATTATGGTTTGAAGAACTACCAGCCGGCAAATTTTCTAATTTCTATCAATAGTCTTTTGAAGTGAGTTTTTCAGAACTCGTCGCCATATTGAATGGAGCAATAATTCTAAACACGAAGGAAAATGAAACGTATGTAAAATATATATGAACGCGTACACAGACACGATGCTCTCACAAACCTCCCTTTCGGAATTTAGGAAAACGTTGTTTATACCCCACTGTTCGTTTCTGTAGTTTTCAGGCGGATGTTGTTAGGGTTTTTTTTTATTTAAATTAAGCTTTTTTAATAAATTTTAATTTATTCAACTTGTATTTATTATTCCTAATAAATCCTACTAATTGTTTCCTTTTAATTAAGATGTCTATGTAATCCGAAACAACTGTAAACAATTCCACAAATCGTTAGTGTCTTTGTAAAGTGACTCGATATTTCATATTATTGAAATCTAACAATTTTAAGGGAATAAAAGTATTAATTCACAAAAAGTAACGGAATTGGTTCGATTCCAAGGCTTTGGAATCATTCTCTCTTATATTTTCATTGATTTCATTTTATTATGAAAGTGGTTTGGATTATTTAGTTTGAAATCAACTGATAAATGAAGTTCGATGCGTAGTTTGTCGTAAACACGTCAATGAACTTGTTTGCAGAATATAGTGAATTCACCTGATACCGACTAATTTTAGAGCGATATTAAAATTCTTACGTAATTGAACGGTAAGCAGAGCGTTAATAAATAAAAAATATTTAAATTTATTTATTTATTTACTTAATTTAAACTTTAATAACTACGAAAAAAAATCGCGTTAAGTAATAAATAAAACAAATTTTTTATTTTTTTTTATTACAACAAAAAACCCTATCTAATTGCTGTCAAAAATTAAAATAAACAACCTATAAACACACAAAAGGGTATAATCTATTTTTACACCCTTTGTCATATACGTACTTAAAACTGGGTACAGATTATTTTTGATCTCATAAAACCACCGTGAATTCTTTCGAATTAGTAATGATCTATAGATAAACAATCAAAATCTATTTTATCACTGAAAAGTGCAGCTTAGCTGAGATGAATTTATGTTTTGTAGTTGTCTGTTTCTTGGACAATATGTTACGAAACTAAATGCTTCATATAATAATATAAGATCGGAATTCTAATAGAAAAATATCAAAAATATTTGAAGAAAAAAAATTATTAAAAACAGCAAACACCGAATAAGCTTTTGATCTAAAATATCAAGTAAATAGCAGTTACAATTTTTATCATAAAAAGTTTTATGACTAATGTTCATTACCAATTATAAATGCTGCGTAATTAAACATTTTGAAAGTCACTAATGAATTTTATAATAAAATGGAAAGGTAGAATTAATAATTGAATTATCTTTGTTATCGTTTTTTCTTTTTAATTATTCTGTGACTTTTCTAATCTACTGATCTATAATTACCATACGGAGTTTTTATTGAAATACGTTGGATGCTTTGACCCGAATTACAGCGGCTGCAGATTCTAACGACGTAGATATTGTATTTATACGGTAAAAGTGTCTAAATTGACGTAGGTAAGCCAGTCAATGACCTCATCGATGTCTGTGCGTGCCACGTGCTCTACATTATAAGAAACAATTTCTTCAATAAAAACGATTAATTAAATAAAAAGTAGATATTGTGACCATGAAATGACTTCGATTATGGTATATATGAAAAAATAGGAAGATGCTTTATACACTTTTAGATCTGTTGCCGCTTCATAACACACAAGTAATATTTTTTTTATGTATATGTATATAAATTGTAAACTACTTCATTGCCTTAATTAAAATTAATAAATTCGAAATAAAGAAAAAAAACAAAAAAAAACAAGCAAGATGAACTTTACAAACGAAAATGTACAAAATAAATTTAAAGTTATTTCATTTATTTATTTACTTTTCAACTTTTTTTTTCCCATTAAAAAAAAAAAGCCTTTTCTGACCGAACATAACGCCTGTTTTCTTTCAAATGGTTTTTTTTTTTCTTTATAATATTTTAAAAACACGAAGAGTAATACAAATTTGCAAAGTGTCGGTAAATTTTTAAAATTGTATTTACCGAATATTAAATAGTATCTTCTGATCGACAAATGTTTTAGTTCGCCTAAATCCAATTACTTTTAATCATACCGCGATTAAATGGTCGTGAATTATTAAAGGAATTAATTTACATTGTTAGAAGAAGTGCATTGTTTTGGTATCTATGGGAATTCCTCCTCCTCCCCCACGGGAAAGTTTTCAAACACAGAAGTTAGAAAAGTCTCTTGCCCGCGAACGTGCCTATCACATTTCAGGAAGATCCGATCGCCAATTCAAAGTTTTAGTGGGAATTCACAGTCCTTAGTGGTTTTATGAACCAGATAATTGATTTCTTGAGGAGGCTGAAAAGGGTTGTATTTGTTGCCGTTTCTTTTTCTGATTTCAAACACGAAGTTAATCTGGAGCTAACTATGAAAAAAAAAATATATAACTTACTTTAATAATAGTCATTTAAATATTCTCTTTATCTCTTAAAGAAAACTATATTCATATAAATTATTCAAAATATTTTCTTAAGAAAAATAGGTTTCTGTTGCTGTCTTAAAATTTATTTTCCTGGAACACAAGATAAAAAAAAAAGATAAGGAAATGGCCCAGAAAGAATTGCAGACTTTCCCTAGTAGAACAGAGAAAGAGAATGTTTTAATAATGAAAAGGGAGCTTATTTGTTCTCTTCTCAAATAAAGTAAAATAATATTTTGGGATAAAAAAAAAAAGTTAATGAAAATCAGTAGATATTTATTTTTAAATGTTAACTCCGTTCGTTGTGAAAACATAATATAAAGGGTAAATTTCAGCAGAGTTAACAATAATGGCCGGAGTTTTTTTTTTTTTTTTATTCCTGGGTGTTTGAATTGTGATGAAAAATTCAAAAGCCAAACCCTCCACGTATTGAAAGCAAATTAAAAACACTGTTGTCGATGTGGAGCGGCTCGCACTCAACCACGCGGAGCCGAACACCTGCCGACGGAGTGGGGGTGAAGGACACCCCTCGCTGTATTCCCGCTCTGGTTCCCCTTTTTCCGCGAATGCACACAGTCAGGCGTCGGTGGTATCTTCCGCCTGCTGCTGCTGCTTTTTATTACGACATTTGTTTTTTCCCTTGGCATTGGCCGTGTTGATGACGTAAGGGAATATATTTTTATGGATGGTGTCTTGAGAGATACATAACTTGAAATTAGTTCCACAAATCGATAGATGATGAACTTTTTCCAACTTTTCATATACTACAATAGCTTTCGCTCTGTTTTGTGTTAGCTACGGCATTTCTTGTGCAAAAGTCCTGCATCTCGCTAAATCATTAATACAGTAGCAAAAATAAATAACTATGAATGTATGTGATTTAAATTAATTATATGTCCCATGATTTGAATTTCGAACATTTTTATTTTGTTCCATTCAGTAAACTGAATGTGTGTTAGGACTTCAACGCTTTTATTATTATTATTAAAAAGTAATATTCAAATTAATTATAGTAAAATTTTGTATAGGGTATATTTGATAAGTTTTTACTGCCCCACGGTAGAAGCTTAGTTACCAAAAGATGACATAAATTTCGTCTAAAATTTCAAACGTTCTTTAACTTAACGTTCATTGGAGAGAATAAAAGGGTTAGAATAAAGTTTAGATGTCATTTTAATTATTAAATTTCCCTACCCATGCTAACCTGTGTGATCAAGATATCTCAAAGCCTACATAGTTCGAGGAACCTGAAATAATACCGATTGGTTCACCTCAGCAAAAGGATAACCCCTATTGACTTTGGTGTAATCGTACCTGTTAAAAAAAACAAAACTAACGGAAATACGTTGCTCACACGATAATCACGATAAGTGAAAAGATTATTTATCAAGCAAAACTGAAATGTTACTGAATATGTGAATTCCTATTGATTTGGTGGATATTGACACCTAGGTGGTGCAAAACATCAATACTCGAGTCCATTAAACTGTCATTAACACTTTAAATACAGACAATAAAAAAAGCATAAACGGTTTTTAAATTCTAAAACAAATATTACATATAAGTTAATAATAATAAAAAAAGTCATACTATCCACTATCTTTTGAAAATCTATCTAGTTTTTGCATCGCTCTGTACTGGGATTTGATGATACGCCAAGTAACTATACCTTGTTAGTTATTTTGAAATAAAATAAACACTGATTTTCCCTTTGTATTTAGTAACAGAAACCGAGGTATTTGAAATATGTATTACAAACTTTTCCTGGAATGAAAACAGTACTTGCATAATTCCAATGCATAAAACATCCCCAGTTAGATAACAGAACCAACCCCTCTTTCTTCCATTTTCATTTTCTTACTTTGTGATTAAAACGACAACTGGGAGGAATGTTATTTAGTCTCCTTTGTTAAGAGAGGCGCTGATATCTCCTTTATGTTCCAATAACTTTTTTTTTTTCTTTTCTGAAGTAACTCTTATCTTTGGGAAACACATTTCAGTCAGAATAAATAATCGGATGAATTATTTTCGACTACGGAAACCGGATTGGAGCAGATGAGTTATGTACATTTGGCAACCAATTTAACAGCAAAGCTACCTTTGTTTTCGAAAGATAAACATTCCAATTTATTTAATTGTACAGAGATAAGTGTAATGAAATGCGCTATGAATTTCCAAACCGACACAAACGAGATATATTTTTTGTAGTTGCTCTTTTTTTCCACTCTGAAACTTAGAAGAGATAAACGCACAATAGGCTTCAACTCTTGTTTCTTTTTTTCTTGGAGACGAATTCCATTAAACTTTCCTTCGTCGGGAGACACTTGAAAAGTCGTAGGCGCTGCTTTTTCCAGACATCAGCGTTGTTTTCCAAAGAGACCTTTTTTTTTTTTAAATAAAGCGAAGATAACGGGTTGATTCCTTCGCTAGTACTGGATTTTTGTCTTCGTAGCCATAACTCAGCGTCAATTCACTACGAATAAAAAATAAGTATCTTTATTATTTTATTATTATATTTACCGTGAGCCTCTGATCCGATGGATCTCATGGGGTAAGGTCCTCATTGTACTGTCTGGAGGAGCCGGGTACAATCCCAGCGGTGGAGATTTTCGCCTTGTTATTTCTCTTCCGCATAGGGTTCATCCAACCGTCAGTCAAACGCGTACGAGGCTTCTTTCCTAGCGTCTGTCGGTCTGACTCCAACTTCTCGTCGGGAAGGAGATCACAGCTATTTTAAATATCCTCATTTGAGGATAAGCTTAATTTAGTGTCTCACTAAATTTTAATCTTTATGATTACTATTATTTTTGTTACAAAAAATAGTAATCATAAAGATTAAAATTTTTAAGAAATATTAGAGATCAGAAATCTATACTTCTGTTTTCTGTGTGAATTGTCTAAACCAGTGGTTCTCAACCGGGGTCCATGTAATATTCTTCGGAGTCCACAGGGATCTCATTGAATCACACTTACTTTAAAATGGTTTATTATGAATTATTCACCAGTCTGCATAAATGCTCCATAGAATTTTAAATTAGTTTTCATTCAAAATAAAGCATAATCATTTACTATTTCGTTGTTCATTAATATAATCCCTTTACTTCTTTTATCGAATAGCTATGAGGGGGGTTCACCAAAAAAAAAGGAAGGGAAATGGGGTCCATGAGTAAAAAAAAGGTTGAGAAACCCTGACTCTAACTCATTCTAATTGATGGGACAGCAAGGAACGCTACTTTCTGTCAAAGGATGTTATTGTGGATGCTAAACGGAAGGAAGGACATCCACACTTCAATCAATTTCTTGTTTAATTGTAAAACAGAAATACTTTATTAGATTGTAATCGTCTTCTGAATGGATTTTAAGTTCAGATTATTTCAAAACTGTTTTCTTACTTTTCTTATAAAATTCCTTTTTTTTTTATTTTAATCGAAATTTAAATTTTGTAGTCTTAAGCCGTCTACTTTTCCCGTATCTTCTTTATGGATCAATTACATAATAATTAGATACCTTTCTCTGTCTGCCACTGAAGAACGCTGTGTAGGTAAATCTTTGAGCAGGTGGGGAAAAGTTATGAGATTACGTCGAAACCGGAGCCTTTTAAAAATAAAACATAAATTCCAAACTTTGTCTGAACAAACTTTATTTTATCTGCTAGAGGCAGTGAAGGAAAAAGAAAAATGCTATTGTAATCAAATAGCACGTGGCTTATCTTCGATAATTCTCTTAAGAGATGTAGCGTAATGTATGGTAATTACATTTACATATAAATTAACAATAAGCAGACAGACTTTAGAAATGTGCTGCTATTGATAATGTATCTTTATCTAAAATGCCAAGTTTAATATAACAATATTGTAATAAATGATAAAAATCAGTTAATAAAAAAAAAAAAATCAAGCCGTAAAATTGTCTGCAAAAAAAAAAGTTTGTTTTACTTAATTCGCTGATCAATTTATCAAAAAACGGGTTTAATTTATTGCTATGGTATCATAATATCACATAATGGTGTCACCAACCAGAACTCCATCAGTCCCTACATTGGTTACAACACAATATTTTTTTAAAATCAAAAACATTCAAAATTATACATATGGGGGTTATTTCTCCTCACATCTCTCCAAAACAACATATACTTCGTCACCGTTCACAATCACTTCATATTGATCTCAAATCCGCAGAACCCATGGACTCACATCTCCATCAAACACCCACATTCTAGTGACTCTCGTTTCCGAATCATAAATATAAATATAGCTTTGTATAAAAAATTCAAAACAAGCAATCAAGACTCTTGACATAAAAGTAAGTAAATCTTAGCCCTAAACATCAGACTTGAAGACCTAACCATAATTTTTGTGAAGGAGGGTTAGTACTTTCTCAGTATCTTTTTAATTCTAACTACTAATTGTTAATTTTCAATTTAAAACAGTTGATGCTAATAATGATACTTCGTAAGCTAAAATATATGAATGTGGTAAGATACAAAGTTACAACTAAATAGCCTGTTATTGAGTTGTTCCAAATAGCGTCGAATTTTTGAATTAGTGTAAATTCTTTATCATTAGAAAAACATCAACTTGGAGATGTCCTGGTAACTGTAGATTGTAAATAAGCCCTTTCCTGCATAGATACAAAAAATTCGTATATGTATGTTATATAAGAAGTGGAGGTATCTTAAGAAATCTGTGACAGTACTTCGAGATTTCCTGAAAAGCTCTTAGTGTTATGTTATATTTTTAACCAGAGCTTCCGATGTGATTGATTCACTCGATCAGGCAACAGTAAACACGCAAAGGAATGAAGATTGTTGTACTGGATAAGATGGAATCTGCATTCCATGGGTGTTAGGTAGAACAAAGCAGTTTCAAATACAACTCTACTCTTTTTTCGAACAAGGACGAACTGTCAGGTTTCAACGGAAATCACCCGACACTGTCAATTAAATTGTAAACATTATCTACGCACAGCGATTTCATTCCTGTTATTCAAGATATTCTCGTTTCTATGTGTGACAGAAGCATCAGCAGATAGTCAGATGAGCAGCTTGAATAGCTTGACTGAGAACCAAAATACTAAATGCAAATTTTGTTTTTGTGAAACCTAAGACATCCTAGCTGACAGATGGACTTGCAGTAGATGAAACTGAAGGCATCTGGAATCGATCGCAATTTTTAAATGAAATGAGTAAAACTGAAGGAATCTCTTCCAAAAACAGACCGAATTCTAAGCCTCTGTAACTGTTCTAATATCTCGATCTTCATCAGTCATATTGTCATTATTAAATATTTTGTTTATTTATTATTTATTTGGTATGACAAAAGCTTTTTATTTTGTTTATCATTATTTTATGGCAACATAAATAGCATCATTTATAAGATTTTAAAAGCATTGTAATCTCTTTCGAGCGTAGGAGGTAAGGGCCACTCGATCGCCAGACGCTCGCCTGCCTTTAATCTCCCAATAAGAATCCTGATATGCCATTTGACAGGGGTATGGTGAACTCTCGCACCAGTCTTAAGAGCTGAAATAACTAGAAAAATCTCGAATCGGCTAGGAATTGAACATGAAAATAAGAGGGAGAGCAATGATTAACAAATAGCATCTAGTGACTGCTGTCGGTAATTTGTACTTTTTGAAACGGCCCACAAGCCGCCCTAGCCCTCCATCCGTTAACTCAAAGTGCCTAATAAACACTGCAAAATAAGTATTAGTAATTTGTCATCATATATTAACAATTCGGAAGTTGACTTAACGTTAACTATAGAGCTTATTGACTTAACATGTTGTTTCGAGCTTATTAGTTCTCATCAGCTAGAATTTACAAAGCAAATATTTTCCTTTGCATTTTAGTCCTTATCACTTTGTATAGAATTATTTCTTTCAGTAAATAATTGATATAATTACTAAAATCATTATAGATACTAACTTTTTTTTAAAGTTACATTCAGAACTCCAAAGCTAAAAAAATAGAATGTTATCTGCAAAAGATTGTCAGGATCAAATAAGACATTTTATTATAAAATATATTGTTTTTAATGTGAATGTTAATGAATGTTTGAAAAACAAATCTTCATTACTGTCATTTGCGCAGAGATCAGAATTCACGGAAAATCTCGACAGCCTCTTTTCAGTTGGACAGATAACAACAGAAAACAAATTAACCAACCCTTATTTCTAAATCCTAACGTAGTGTCAGCCGAGCTGCGTAATCTGTAGCTTGTCTACTGGTTTTGTTTCAGTGAGCGAACGTTCATTTAGGATTTCCTATTAAATGTCAAACACATTGTTTGTATGTGATTAAAACCCCCGTTTAAGGACTAATTACCAAAGTTATTGGAGAAAGCTCCTGATCCAAACGAAAAACTGTCAATGGTGTTAAAGCCCATTTCTTAATTTATGGCTTATTATTGATCAAGTGAGGTGTAACAAACCATTCACGCTTAACCGAAATGTTTCGTTAGCTTCTGTTAACGCGACAGATTACCAGGATCTGGGTTCGATTCCCGCAACTGGTTTGAGTGTTTGTCTCCTTATCGTCTTTCTGTAGCCACAGTTGTGTTGGTCTTACTTTTTTTTTAAAAAATTGATTTTAATACCAATGATTATACATTGCCCAGATAATCGACAATAATTAGTCTTCACGCCTTGCCGAAATTAAGTTTTTAACCTGTAACTTATTTTAGTCAATTTGCATATTTAATTGCTAATTCTGGGATAAAAAAGCTAAAAACAATGTTTATCTCAATTAAACAGGTTGGTTTTTTTTTTAATTTATTAGAAGAAATCTAATGTAAACATTTATCAATTTAGAATAAATTTGATGCATTTGTTATTATCCTTTCCGACATTGTTATTATTATTAATCGTTTTAAGACTGAAAATAAGGTCGTTGGTTTTTATCATTATTATATTTAATCTTCAAAAAAAAAAAAAAAAAAAAAAAAAAAAAAAAGCGAACTATTAATTGTTGTGCTTAGCTTTTGTGTTGCCAGTACCATCGGCATTCCATCATGTTTGGTTTATTCGCTGTTAAAGCGCTGAAAAGAGCAATGGCCTCTAAATAGGGTCTCGTAGTAAGCTAGAAAAGTTGGCTTTTATCGCATAAAACTGTTACAAAGTCGTTCCCAGACTTTTGGGGGAAGAACTGTTGCTGTAAACAATTTGATTGCTTCTGAAATCTCCTGCTAATGTGGCTGTTATGTAAAAAGGATCTTGGCCTGTTTGTGGAAGCTTTATTTCAGCTGCGCACTGGAGGTTTCTCATAACCCATCTCCAGAATCAATCATTTTAATTCAGGCTAAAAGGTCCCTGGATTTTGTGTTTTTAATTATCATTAAGAAGCATTTAAAAATATGAAGAAAAAAAAAAAACCATTGTTAAAAAAAATATTTTTTTTTTTGTAGTAGTCTGTGGAGCTACCATTTTTTTTTTTTTTTTTTTTTTGACAGATCGGGGGACATGAAGTCTTCTAGTAAACTTCCAGAAGTAATTTTTGTTTCTATAGTTTAAGAAGATAACTCATTATTTCTCCTGACAAAGAAGTTAAGTTGCAATGCCAACTTTCGAATATATGCATAGCAAAATCCAAAAAAAAAAACCCAGATATACTAAAGACAGTGATAATAAATGTTAATTATTATTTGTTTGGAATTTGTGTTATTTATCATGATAACGGCGCTTTTTGAAATGTATGTTTCTTTTCTTATCTTTATTGGTATAGTTTAAATCAAAACTGAGAGAAAAATCACATTTGGTAAAACTTGTCTTTCAGTTTTCTAAAAATGTAGATAACTCCAATTTATTTCGACAACAAATTTTGCAGGTTTTTTTATTTTTTTTTTCGTTTTTGTTTTTAGGTTATGTATTGGTCGTACAAAATGAAGATCTTTCTTTCAGTAACTTATCGGTTTCATTTTAAAAAATCAAATGTAAGGTTTATCTTATTTTATACATTAAAATCATTCTTTTATTAGATCCGCGAGATCTAGTGTTTGGGAATATTGCTTTCCATTTAGCTGTTACTATTATACAAATAAATACGTAAGAGAAACGTTCGTATTCGTGAACACATTCAATTTGAAGAGAAGGACATGAGGAAGCCAAGTTGCAAAAACTTTAAGAACCTCTGCATTAATAAAACAAGGAGAGCCCCGGAAGTTCATTGGTGAGTGGGTGGAAGTGAAAACAATCAGGTTCATAATTAAACATGTTTATCAGAGACCTAGCGTTGTTTCTGTTAACGCCAATCTCTACTGAAATTGTGCTTTCGTAATTAAGGGAAACAGTTTTAATTGGTTTTGTCTGTTCTTAAAAAGACATCGCTACAAAATAAGGAGAAATCTCGTCTTTATAAGAAGATTAAAAAGAAAACATTTGCTAATGTGGAAAATAATTCACCACTAGCATTTGGAATCGAACAAACTAAATTAGACCGAAATTATTGGTTTGTCGTTAAATTTTGATAGCCTACAATAAAGGCGTCCATTAGTTGGAGATATTACGACTCTGACTGAGTCCAGGTTTAAAGTTATTGCTGTTTTATTTTGCATTGAATTCTAGTTCGTTTGCAATTGTTTTTCCACAACAGTAAAGGGTAATTGGTTGGTTTCTTCCTCGTGTTCATTCAAAGACACTGATATTAGAACGAACAATCACTTATGAAGAAACACCATGATGTTAAACTATTTACGAAATTATCCTTTTCGTTTACGCCTGTGCTTTTCAATAGTCGTTGCATCTTCTCTTCCGTTCAACGGACTTGGCTGAAATATGAGTTGGAAGGATCGTCATGAGTGACTTTTGAACTATATCTAACCATTCTTAACTACACTATAACTCCACATTAACTTTTTAAACTTCACAAGCTGTGAAGTAATCGCTTTCGAAACAACTGGCAAAGTAAAAGCAAGCATAAGTGATCTACATGATACACATATATATATATATATTTTACTGAATTTGAGAGGTTAAAGCAAATGGCTTGGACGGTAACATTAGTAGAGTGAATAATCTTCCCTGATATGCAGGAAATGTAGATGAATTTGGCGCCAGTTCACGCACGTAGATCACCAAATGTCCTGCAATATTACTCCGAGAAATGATCGGAAAAATGTAACATTTCTGACTTGGAAATCGACTAATATAGTGGACGTGGAAAAATTCAAGTCTTGGCAAATATATTATCAACACATACGTATAATATATACATATTTATTTATTGTTACTTTGTTTAGATAATGGGGTTAATATAAGAGTGTTTGCTGTTCTTCAAAACAGTGAATTTTGAATTATTACAAAATAAATAAAAAAATATTTAATTTCCAATGCTGTATTGACCTCTTTACCTATACAAAACTTAATTCTATATAACTGTTAATATATTAAATGTATACAAAGGCCTATACATTTCTATCAAATAATTCCTATATAATGGGGAAAAAATGAAAAATACACAATTAATATAACCTATTTTTTTTTATTTTTTTGAAATCTTTCTTTTTGTTTGAGTCAATGTAATGAAGTGAGTAGAAAAATAAAAGAAATAGAATATATTATCAAATATCAACGCTCTTAATAAATTTCAGTTATAAGTAGTTCAACAAATTGAATATCTTAATGAATTGTAGACGCTAAATCTTTGTTACATTCTAGTAAGGTCTCTTAAGTGTAGTCAGTAATTGGACCAGTTCCAAACTCAGATTCATCCTTGTCAAAGTAGCCAATTATGAAGAATTAAAAGATCGGTACGAAATTTATTAAGAAACTCTGGAATCCTGCAAATAAATGCGTCTTAGAACTTGATGCTACCTCTCAGCAAGGAGTAACATCAGACCTTGGCCATGTTGATTTGATGTTTTTCACTCGTCTATAAAATTCCGTTTCAAACCGTGATTTGTATAAATTCTGTCGCCTATGTTTTTTAACGCGTATTACACAATGCTATTACGTTACTCGGTATCAAATATATGATATAATGCATACAGGGTGGAGAGAATGCTTATATTATACACACACACACAAAAAAATAGTAATTGACTACACCGCAATTACTACAGCGGATTGCCCTTGACGCTATAGGCAAGCAGTGTGTAACGCGCAGATGTTTTTCATGGCTTGGTCTCTCTGCACTGCCGGAGAAAGGAGCGCGCCATCGCCACTAACATAACGGATATCAGCGGTATTTCCGTTGTCGGTCGTCCACTTGCCTTTATAGGTAGAAGAAGGATTTAACAAGTTTCGCCTCTGATGACCTAAGGAACTAATTGATTACATCCGATTTAAGAAAAACAAAAAAATATTTTAATTGCGTTTATTATTCTTTGGTTTTTTTTTTACATTGAAATCGAATAATATAGTTCAGAAACCCCGAATGACAGAAAAAATTTTCGTTAGTCATATCTAACAGGTAACGATAAATGATACTGAAGAAAAAAAAAAAATGCTTATTTTTATTTAAGATTTTTTTTGTGATTTCGATGCATCTATTTAAAAAATTTTATCCATCGTCAGGAAGGCTTGCCAATTTTTTTTTTTTTGTCTTCCTGTGTTTTACAAAAAATGTTGAGGAATTTGGGCTCAGGCCTTTTATAATGTAGCTATTCATAATTACTTTTGCATTTGAGGAACCATATTTTGAACCGAGAAGGAATTGTATTCGGTCATTTACGAAATTTCGAAAGCCAAGAAAATGTGTTAGAACATTAATATTACAACCAATGCCAATGCACAAATGTTAATTGCAAACACGCACGTTAAATTTATTTTAATTAAGAAAATGTGTTATTAATATCCTCCGTTCATGGATTTAATTTTTTTTTTTAATATTTTTTCTAATTGTTGTAACAAGATAGAAATATATGACAATTTTATATTTCTGACGTGCAAATAAAACAGAAGATATATGAACATTCTGTTAAAAAAAAATATTAAAATTTATATAAGCCGATACAGAGCCAAGTTTATTTAAAGCATCGTTAATATCAAGCTCCAAAAAATCTTCCGCAAAATAAAACATCAAAATTGAAAGATATTAACAAGAGAGAAAAGATTCCTGAAGACGTAGTTGGAGACCAATGAAGAAGCGTTTTTGTTTGTTTGTTTTTTTATTAGTTAAATTCTTTAAAACTTTATGCATGAATTAATAATCGATAAACCAGAAATTTCGGTTAACTTTGTTTATAATTACCTAAGGATTTTTAAGTCCAAGCTCTATTTATTTATTTATTTTAATGCTTTGCCATATGAATAATTTCCTATGCTTTCTCTGTTACTTGACAATCGTCCAAAGAATTTAAAGATGCCAATTTCAAACGCTTTGAGAAGCAACTTTTCCTATGTTTTCTCAATCCCGTCACTTGGGCTAAATAGTAATTGCGTTAATTGATCGATTAATTGCTCATTTAATCACTTTAGCTCCGTTATTAATCTTCAGAACTCTAAATTTATTTACGAACGAAAAATATCATAAATATCCCGTTACGGAATTGCTTGTCTCGAACCAACAGAAAAATAATAAACTTAAAAAGTTTTTTTTTTTTTTATACAAATAACTTAAACACTTGTTAAAAATAAATTCAGTAGCGCTTCACTCTGTCCAGAAATTACAGTTAAATTACGCCAGCGGACACATTTGCAAGGGTTAAAAAAAAAAAAAAATTGTTAAAAGAATCGGAGTTAAATAAAACTTTTGAGTTATTAATCTCTAATTAAATATTAAAATTGTGATCCGAGTTTCTTGTAGGTGATTTATTTCTTTAGCCTGGGATTTTTGGCAAGATGTCCAAATTATTGATTTTTTTTTTCTTCTTACAGACACACGAATCATCAAATTAGTACATGGTTTTATTATTATTTTAGATCGTACATTTTGTAAAAAAAAAAAATTATTAAAATAAAATCTGGCAAAATTTAGAAGTTCAAAATCTCCACCCGGAAACCAAATATGAAGTATTAAAGTGAATTTGAGCAGAAAGAAATATCTTAAATCAGTAATTGTAAAATTCCCAACAATTATTTAACAGCTCATTTTAGACTATAAATAGTAATAAAAAAAAAAAATAGCGGCGGCTTGTATAGTTCCCACAGCTGACTGTCTGTAATGCTGTTATCATAATATATTATCCTGAACGGTGATCAAACAAATACTGTTGGCTTTAGATGACTAACACGACCACAAACTTCACCGTATTAATGAAAGGATATATTAAAAGAAATATTAGATAAATAGGCTAATCTTTTTACATGTGAACATTTTCTAAATTGTATGCTGATATCTTAATCTACAAATAAAAATGTTGAACATTTTCTGAAAACATGTATATAAGAAGAATAAAGAGTTTATAATATTACCTCAAGAAAGAATTTATAGAAAATAAAAAAAAAAAAAACCGATTTAAATAGTGAGCATGTTAATATTCTGTTAAAAATTCATGTTTAAATGTTAGCTGTAATTGTCTGGAGACCGCAGACTTGGAGCTCTTTAAGTGAAATATCACCTAGTGATGTGAATTTATTGATGATTTTATTTTGGCCAAGTGTTTTCTGACATTGTTGTTTTTGGCAGCTTCTAGATGCCGCAATTTTTTTCTTCCAGTTCTTCTTTCTTTTTCTTTCTTTTTTTTTTTTTTAAAGAAAACATTTTGAGATGTCTGCAGCGCATTGAGTGTGACTGCATATGCAAAGAGGTAGACGCCGATGGGAGATTTCCAGTCTGCATATATTAAGAGGCCTCTCTGAAATCTCTCCAACCCCGGGTAGGGGTAATCGGCGCGGTATTCCGGTGTTTCTGCCTGCCGCTGCTGCTGCATTGCAGGCTCATAACGTGCGGTTAGGCCTAGCAGATAAGCGCGGAGCAGCCGGTCGCCGCTTCCCGGGCACCGAGTGCCGCATTGCCGGCTACCCTCGCTGGGTCGATCGGTTGCCGAGGTGCTCACGAGCAGCACGGCGATCGGATTGCGCTACGCAGAGAAGGGGTTAAAAGAGAGACAGAGAGAGAGCAGAGAGACTAAAGAAATGCAAGTGCTTACCTGTACGGACGTAGATTATATCCACAATAAATGCATAGAGTAGCATGTGCATGATGGTCCCGAGTTATATGTCCGGTCTCCTTGTCGGCTACCATTCGTTTCGGTGCACTTCTACCCACATGGAACGGGGTTAGAGCCTTAGCGCGGTCACGCTGCTGCTACTGGGGTCCGTTAGCAGTACACGCGCTCCCGGAGCATTGTGGGTGGGGGCCGCAGGGGGGGTAAGGAGATATGCTCCTACAAGACAACCTTGCGACCACATGGCGGCTGCGGCGGAGGCATGAGATCGGCTGGCATCGGCTCCGTTGCTGCTGCCTATTGCCTGCGGGGAGGTGAGCAGAAGTCCCTAGCCGCGTGTGCTCCGATCGAGGTGTGCGTACCGAATGGACTGTTCCCGCGTGCTGTTCGCGTGCCACAAGCCCCGGAACGCACCATTTCCGAAACGCGGGAGGGGGCAGGTGTGTAATTTGCGAGGGTGTGTGTTTTTATGTATATGTGCGCGCGCGCGCCCTAGACATCGTCAGTATAAGTCTTCGCCGAATTCATTACAGAAGATCCAGAACGTTCGTTTAAGTTTACTCGAAGTGATTTATTATTTTATTTTCAAAAACCATGAAGCCACATAGAGAAAATTTGCACTGAATCTCCTTTTGGTTTCGATTTAGTATTTCTGGTTATATTTATCACTTAATATATCATTTTTTAATACATTTTCCTCTTACTACTACTTTAAATAAAAAATATAATTTCTTTTTATGAATTATTATTTTTTTTATACTTATTTTAATGGAATATTGTAAGTTAATAGTTAAATAACAATCCACCATATTATTCTTACATCCTTCTGAATAATTCTAAAAGAGATTAATTATATATTTTGTTTAATTGTTTTATTTAAAAAGATATCTTAAAGACCATTATATTTTTTAACTTCTGATATCCGGCTTTAATGAGCACTTTATGAAAATTTAAATTAAAAATCCTATGAATTCATCTGAAAGATTCTTCTCCCCTGTCAGAATTTTTTTCTCTTTCTTTACTTCTAGTCCATCTGATATTTTTATGGACCATCGTTAAATGACTAGCATCGATGCCGGCTTTCTTAAGTACGTTGTCGTAACTAAGAGTGGTGTCACGATAACAATGAGATTTCTTTGTTATGGTAATCTATGCAGTTGTATCATTGCTACCATCTAACAATGGTCTACAGTAGTTTCTCATTTGGTGATTCGTGAATCCTCGCTAAGAATGCAAAGATATGAAAGGGAACCAGGGGAGAAATTCTGTAATGCCTTTATTTATTTATTTATTTATTTATTTATTTATTTATTTATTTATTTATTTATTTATTTATTTTTATAATTCGGAACGTGACTGAGCCAGTTTTATTTTTTGATTTGATTTTTTTTTTTTGATTGAGTATTGCTCTGATCCGATCGTTGTTTTAGTTGGAGGGTTCGCAATAAAAGTATATTGTGGGAAGAATATCGCCAGTCGTAAAATGATTAGGAACCACTGCACTACAGTATTCTGTCCTTTTTGTAAGACTTCGATTTCTTCATGTTTAGGAAAATTGATCTTACGGTTTCACTTATTGTGAAAATAATGTGAGAATGTATCGTGAATTAATCTTAACAAATAGCAATGAAAGCAGCAAATTTTTGTTTACTTAGAAATTTTGATAGAATTTTGAGTGTGAAAATGAAGAAAATTCTTTAGAATGAGTCTTGAACTTTTAGGTGAAGTATCAGGACTTGCATTCCATTGAAAAAAGGTCCAAGGAAAGTAGAAATTTTGTGTGACGACGCTAACAAAATAGTTCCAGTCCAGAGCCAAGAATTGAGATGTTATGTATGGATTACAGCAAATAAATGTTTCGTTGCACTTACGGAGAATTGTCAACTCATTTTTTCTTTTCTTAACATAATGAAATTACTTTCCACCAATCATAAGACAGGAAATTTTAGAACAGTTGAAATAAGGAGTTGGAAGGATATGTGGTCCTTTATTGCTTTTTTGTCGTTTGGATATTATTATCCAGGAGGCAGCTTAAGGTGACTCCTATGAGGAGAAACAAACAGTGAAGAAGAAAGAAACATCCAAGCCCGCGTGGGATTCGAACCCAGATTCCGACACATCTGCCTCATGGGAGGCCACCGCTCAGACCGCTAGGTCATGCCGGAAGCCCTTCAACTAACTTCATTTACAAATAAAAATTGAAACAATCTTCATAAATACCAAGAATAAATTGTCTTTTTAAATATAATGTATTGAATTAAGTATAATTGAACTAAGCTTATTAAAATTTTAGTGATCTCCGAATGATATTTATGAAAGAGATAGCATTCCTACGTTAATATTCTGTAGGAGAATACTTCAAAAGTAATTGATAAATGAAACTGACAGAAACAAAGAAAACAGTGAAGGACATTGTATCTTTCAGTTCATCTCACGTTTTTGTGTGGAGAATTATTAGATGGCTAATAATAACACTGACGTATGCTTTCTTTCTATTAGGTGACAGGCATTTAACTCAAAGTAGCCATTGTTAGTTCTATTAACATTTCGCTTCACAGAAACCTGTAACGGAGTTATTTGCTTGGAGTAACGTTAACAAATTCTGAAAGATGAGAATTTAGATATTGTTTAATACGAGTACTTTACTGTCCTTTCTTTTCCTTTACTAATTTTACGTTCTGTAGTAAAACATGTTTTCTCATGGAATGTATTTCATGTTTCTGATGATGACATCCTTAAGTTTTTGGTGGTACTAATAAAAGATTGCCTTATTCCGACATAACCTGACCGATCGACTTCTCCTAACGTTCAGCGTCATTTTTTTAATAAACATTTAATTGTTGGCAACTTTTTTCGATCATCGACAGTCACAAGTTTCTACCTACAATTCAGAACACATAAAACTTTCTATAAATAATTCTACAAAACATATAAAGTAAAAGCATTACGTCGTTCTGCTGAAGACTGCGTTTTAAAGCGATTATCCAATATGTCCGTTTAACACCCTTTGGTGGCTCGGAGATCTATGGCGGTTTATATTGTAACAAAGATCTGTTAACTTTTTAGAGCGAGATATGTAAAATAATTACCTATAAAAATCACAGATTACGAAAATAACTGTTAATTCTTTAATCGTTGTAAGACCTTTGTTCTGAATAGCAGAATCAATATTATTATATCTCAGAAATAAAATTTACTATTTCAAAGTTCATTCAAAGGACATTAAGAGCAATATCAAGGAGAGGCATTTCTATGATACGATGTTGAAAGTGCATTTTTACTATTGGATTTTTTTTTTCTTCTTCGTTATCGTTCGAGACTTCTTGTATTTGACTTAGATAAAATGAATGGATGGTTGATGCAATCCAATGGATTATTTCTATAGTAGTTCTTAAAATATAATATTACATTGAACTCAGATAGCAACGGTATGGGCATCTTAAGAAAATAAGAAGAATTTTTTTTTAAAGTTTTGAGGAGGGTAAACTTTCTCGTATTTATAAATTAAAATGTAATGCAAACAATATCTTGAAATTCTTTTTTGAAAATTAAATCTGTTTTAAACTACTTCAATTGTCTAAATATAACTAATTTTCATCATTTCAATCACGTGCAAATTAATGGATTACTAAAAAGATTGATAAGCATCGACAAATTTATATTACGCTCTTTAACCCTTCAAAGAGAATTTTTTTACTTCTTCTTCGCGCAAATTTCTCGCCAAGGACTTGCATGGGAATTCAGAGAGTAGACTGTCTCTTGTTTGCAGGCAAAGTTTCAAGAAGAACCATTCGCTGGTTCAACGTTAGGAGATAAGTACTTTCGCATTTACAGACGGACTGATTTGATGAGCCTTCACTTTCAGTAAGAAAGTGGCATCGAAGTTTTAGACCAAGTTTAAATTAGTGTTACGGAAAAACAGTGCTAATCCACGAATGTGCCTTATATTTATTTATTTATAAATTACAAATTTTTTAGAAAATAGTACAAAATACTTTGTATTTATTTATTTTTTTACTTTCTGTAGAAGCTATTAGTTGGACAGCCATTATTATTATTGTTAAAAGTTTCCCCATGGGTTTTCCCAGCAAAGACAATACGGCGGGTCAAGGACCAAAGCACATATTGCCAAGTGTAAAAAAAAATATTATTAAAACGATCCAACCATTACAGCACATATTCAATTAAAATTAACAAATAAAAATTAAAAACGTACTTATTCGAAGCCCCTTCGATTGGGGTTCATTGTCAAGTTCTCCTTGAATTAAAAAATTTGTATCTCCTGCAGGAGTCGTCAATGCAATGTGATTGGGATATGGGTGAGAGAACCAGATCTTCCTCTGGTGTTAAGAAAAGACACGTCCTTATTCTCGTCTGCTACTGAGAAAAGAGCGCTATAAGCATGGTCTTTGATAAAAAGTAATACTGTTTATATTCCATATTCTAGAACGTTATTGGTAGACAACTCTTGGTTGTAACTATTGTGGGTTTTAATCATGGCCGATTCATAAAATTTCCTTAAATATTCATTGCTATACTGGCCAAGGATAATAGGATTTTCAGTATCCATCTCTTGTGATTTTTCTATACAATGCGTAGCAATATAGTATGCCGTATTACCTTTTTTTTTACGGCATATGTATGTTCTTTAAACCGTGTTTCCAATGATGTTATCCTTGGCCAGTATAGTAATAAATATTTAAGGAAGTTTTATGAATCTGCCATGATTAAAACCCAGAATAGTTACAACCAAGAGTTGTCTACCAATGTGTGTGTGGTCGGTTCGCACCGAAGTGCGAGCTTCGTTGCCGAAGCATCCGTGCTCCAGGGAGCGCTAGTGTTCCCAAGACGGCGAACCCCTAGCAGACTCCCTAGAATTACAAGGGAAAGATACTGGGGTGGTTTCCCGTGGCCTTCCCCAATAACGTTCTAGAATATGGAATATAAACAGTATTACTTTTTATCAAAGACCATGCTTACAGCGCTCTTTTCTCAATAGCAGATGATGAATAAGGACGTGCCTTTTCTTAACATCAAAGGGAGATCCGGTTCTCTCACCCATATCCCAATCACATTGCATTGACGACTTCTGCAGGAGATACACATTTTTTAATTTAAGGAAACTTGACAATGAACCCCAATCGAAGGGGGTTCGAATACGTCCGTTTTTAATTTTTATTTAATTTTAATTGAATATGTGCTGTAATGCTTGTATCGTTTTAATAGAAATTTAGCACGTAAACTTTTTAATTTAAAAAAATATTATTATTATTGTTATTATGATGCAGGCTTTTTTTTTTTTTTTGAGAGGGAGATGTTTAGTTAAATCGAATTCATGTGACAATTCAGCAAACTTGAGTTGTTCTTTGGCATCAGATCATCAGACCATAGGGAAGATGATCTTTTCAATGGCACTGTGTTATTGAGACCATTTTGCTCTTAAATATCTTATAGCAATGATATCAAACTCAAATCACTTAATAGGTTATTTCCTGAGGCTAAGAACATGATTCAAATGGGATTCAGAATATCAAATTCTGTTCATTTATTTATTTTCAAAAGTGTAATGTTAATATCTGCCTTTCACACAACCTTGACCTTATAACGAACTCTAGAAGAACTGCCTAAATATGAAAAGTCTTTTGTCATCTTCTAAATTCAACGACAAATGTCGTACTTCATGACTATTTCTCGACCTCTTTAATTGGGCTAAGAGCAGTGATAATAAATTTATAGCCTTTTGTTATTGCTTTTATTTATCATGTTAACGACGGTTTTTGAAGAATCGTGTAATTGGCAGTTATCGGCCCCTGAGGGTTCACACTATAAACATCAACAGGAAGATCATATTATTTACCGTTGTAATTTCAGTTTTCTAAACGTAATTTTTGAGTTATCGAGATTTTTACCTTTAATGATAACGAGTTTTTGCACTTTTTTAGTGACCAAAATCGGTAGCTGTTGTGTTTGTCCTGTCCGTCCGTCAGTCCGTGTCTGTCCACCCTAACAATTCCCGAGCGAAAGGTCGGATCAACAAACGGACTTCACCATCGTGTTCAGAGGTCCAAAGACTGTAGGAATGGGGTATTTTCAGGGGCCAATGCCCATCCACCCCTCCATGTTTGAGATTTGGCATTGTTTTAATTGGATTTCCGCTATTAGCTAAAATGTCAGAAATGCAATCATCTACTATCAGTTGTCAGCTATAGCTTGATGCTTATAACTCATATATTGAAGGTTGTCGATTCGATTTCGTATATCTACATTTTTTTTTTGGGGGGGGGGGGTCTCTTAATCTTTTTTTCTCAATGTCCGCTTGGGATTTGTTTTTTGTTTTTTTTATTTCTTATTCTCCTAATGTTTTCTTCATTTTTTTTCCAAGCTTTTTTTATCTTTCCTTACGTTAATGTACTTCCTTTTTTATTATTATTATGGGTCGCCCTTCTGCTTTAGCACGAAATTATATTCACTTGTTTTATTCTCACTTATTACTTATTGATTAGTTTTGAGTTGTCGTGATGAATGGATGACATTGAATAGTCAAAATTAAAATTGAAAAAAAAAAATTGTTCTTTTTTTTTCTCCTTAAGTCAGATAAGTTTCCTTTTTAAAAAAATATGCTGCTATAGTCATAAGTATATAATTGATTACGAATTAGGGCAGATATATAAAGTATGATGTGTGTCCGTGGTTCATTGATGTAGATGTTGGTCGGTAGACTACAAGAACCAAGTTCAATGCCCGGCGGCGATTTCAAAGGATGGGATGCTTTCTTTCTATTAGGTCGCCACAACAATGGACAACATTAATTAAAACAGATTGTTACAACAGATTAACACTAACAAATTATGCATCAAGGCCATTGTTAATCTGAGAAGGATTATACTGAACTACGTCACAGCATCTAGTGTGATATTATTCTATTTGAGTAATATATTACGTAGTCTATATTCAGAATGCAAATATAGAGAGCGCAAGTATAGTATTCACAGCATTGTAGAGTATTTGAAAAACAAAAGTAGTAATAGATCCATTAATAAAACATGACATATTCTTGGAGTCGACTGATATCACCATTGTAGTTGTAATTTTACTCCATTGCATTTATTTTAAGCACCATTTTGATTTCATTTTCGCAACATTTAATTTCAGGAAGATAATGAAAATTCCTTAAACTTCTATTTTTTTATTTTTTTTTAAGATCTGATAAAAGCTTTTAGAATAAAATTTATCGAAGGAAATACTATTTAGATTAATAACTTCCGTTTTCTGGAATTTTCAGTTATTATCTAGCCTCATAACCTCTTCTTAACTCTATCCTCTTCATAATATTTCAATAAACACACACACACGTTATGCACAAATACATAAAAACAAATTTTCGGAAGACATTCCCCGCTTTCTTTTTCAAGTTTTAAAAATGTAACAAAAGACATTTAAACAAATAAGAATTACATGAAAGGTATGTAAGCTTCCTTACTCTGTTAATTGCTACCTACCCATTGCTAAATTAAAACTTCATATCAATTAAGACTGTTTTTAAAATTTTACTGTTTTGTTAATTACATTTCCACAAACCAATTATTATTAATAATCTAAATTACATCAATAATCCAGTTCTTTAAAATCTACTGTTTGTTTAACTTTATACCTTTTCTTTATGTAATTCCTAATTGTTTAATTGTCTTAAAAGATTTGTTATTGAATATGTATTTGTGCATAATGTATGTATGTATTTATTTTTATTTCGATATAATGTTTTGTTAGCTGTATTAGCTCCGATTACCTACGTCTCAAACAAACACACTAAAAGAATGTTGGATGATCCCTGTTCGAAGGACAGTTTATTCCTGTGGCCATAGTAAGTCAAATGGAAGAAGTAATTGGTCTCTCTATTTTTAAATTTGGCTTTTAGGTTTTACTAGAGATATCCGTGAGGAATTCCATGAAATTTAGCAAAAGAGAAACAAAGACTTATTAATCGTATTCTGTCTGTTCTGTTTCCTCCTATTATTGACAATTCCAAGTAGGTTTTGCTATCATTCAAATGGGTAGCATTAGTCAAGGAAACAACAATAATTTTCCACTGGTTGCTTTTTTTTTCTTAATATATTGATAGATTTATTTCCTTTTTAACCTTAAGCAATTTTCTGTTACGAAACGTAGTTTACTTATATTCTGAAAAAATGCAAGAAATGAAAGAAATAATATATATCCTAAAAGCTTATATAACTATTTTTTCCTCTTTATCTTTTTATTTTAATTTAATATGCTTTTATCTATTTATGCAGGGTATTTACTAAATTGAGTAGTTTTAACCATTTATCCAGTTATAGCTTTATATTTTTTTCCTTTTTATTTTCTTTATATCACTTTGACTGCATTGAATCCCCTATAAACATTCATAGATCCTTTTCGATCCATTGAAGAAACAAGGAAACAACGATAGACAAATGAATAGAAATAAATGAAATTAAGAAATGTTAACGCAGTGTCTGTTGAATCCCTTTCTTAGCCTACTTTTCTAAGAAAGTGAGGCTCATAAAAATCAAACAATCTTTGCGTATGTTCGTTGCTGTTTCGGTATATCTGTCTCTCCTCTAGTGACACTTCAATTGTAATGTGTGTGGTTTTTTTTTACGGGTACGCACCGAAGTGAATCGTGTTGTATGGATCTTTAGGATTACCATCATGGCGAACCTCTAGATAAACCCATTGAATGTTCAGGGCACAGATACTGAAGTGGTTTCCCATTGCTTTGCTCAGGAGACCATTATGGAATGGCCTCAGACCTGAAAGGAAAGACGAAGAAGCAGAGAAACACAGGAAAGGAAATTTTTTCAAACATCCATGCCGGCGCCAGATTCGAGCGCAGATTCCGACACATCTGCCTCGTGGAAGGCTTCCGCCTTCACCACAAAGCTATGCCTGAGCGGTGAATCAACGAGTGCATTTCCTTAAAACCTGACATAGATTTTTTACAGATATAAAATGATCTAATTTTTTTATTGGAATCTTTTTTTCCTACTGAGAAGGTGCTTGAAGGTGAAACTACCCGTAAAAAAGGATTGGAAGCAAAACAATGAATTTCTATTGGTGAACAGTCAGTTTAGTAATCCTCGAACGCCTGCTTTAATATAATTAAAATTAATTAGATTTAGTTAATTAAGCGTAGCGTCTAAGAGAAGTGTGCTTCATGTGCTTTCAGGACCTTGTCTTTTGCCGACTCGGGATCATTACGTTTCCGAGTGAGTTCAAATTCCTCTTGTTAAGGAGATTAAAGATAACATTTTTAATCCTTCGGTTTTTTAAGGAGTTAATCTCAGTTGAACTTTAGTTCGAGGTGAGACTTTAGCGTACAATTGGCCAGTAGTGGAATACGAGTTACAAGTAATTAACTTATAACAACAAAACGTAATAGGCATCGCTTTGGCTGACCTGTGACGTCATCAGTTGACGGAATTACCTCACTCGATTCTTGTAATTGGATACCATCCAGCGTTCAGACAATAGAGTAAATGCCTTTATCTTTCGAGGTCACAGTCACGAGAATTTAATGTCATCAATCTACATAATTTGGTTGCAAAGAGAAATGGAGGAATTTTTTGGAAAGATCGAATTTCTAGTTGGTTACATTTTTTTTCATCCACCTTTACCTGAAGGCGATATCATGCCAAAAGATAAAGGCAGGTGATTTAATGAAGTTTAGAGTTTTTTTGTTGCGATGCGGTGCCTTTTGTAAAATTTCAGGTTCTTTAAAATTAGGTCAAGCATTAAAATTTAATTGATATTAAAGCTGTTTTAGAAGAAACAGTCATTATCTTGCTCCTCAATATTTTTCTAAACTTAGCCAATATTTTTTTTTTAATAACACTGCAGATTAGCTTTGTTTATATCTGCTACCGTGTGTCTATCTTAAATAACTTTAGAGCCACTGAGTGGATGTTCTTGAAACTGTGCATGCCCATTTACGGACAAGAAACGATCTATCGTCTGTAACTGAAAATAACTTCGTCTGGATTCTGTGGAGAAATTTGTGGTGAAAATTGACAAAAATTCCTTTAGTCTGAGATTTCTGTAGACTGTTGTAAGGTGGTTAAATAGTGACACTGATGTTTATGATTACTTTCTGTTAGATTAGAAACAATACTTTTTAATTAGCAATGTTCATTGTTGCGACAACCTAACATAAAGAAAGCATGCGTCAGTAACGTGTTATTAACCACTAACAATCATCTACAGAAATCCGTGACGGAATGAAAATATTCGTTCGCAGTTTTTAAAGAGGCATTTTCTAGTCTCTCCACTAAGAGTCAAGTAATCAAACAGACTCTTGCTTTTTTAAATATTGTAGAAATATACGTTAAAACACTTTTTTCGATTTAGGAAAACTATAGCTTATATTACCTTCAGATACAGGGTTTCCCCCCTCTCTTTCTCAAGTCTGCTTTATTATTATTATCCCGAAAAAGATTCAAACTACGGGTTTTCCCAGCTAAGGCAATATGACGGGTCAAGGACCAAAGCACATATTGCCAAGTATAAAAAAAAAAAAAAAGTGTGGAAGAATAGTTAGGGATATGTTGTTGTGTCCATAAATTTCCTAACTATGCGTGTTGTGTTGAGTATCACAGCCTTCTGGAATTGTGCATAAGTGTTTTTATGAAGTCCTAGTGTGCTGAGGCTGTGGTGCAATGTGTGAGGCACAAGACCAGTGGCAGACAGAACGATGGGTACAACACGAACTCGGTCCTGCCTCCACTGCTTCTGGAGCTCGTGTGCTAAGTCTGTGTATTTACTGATCTTGTCTGCGTGAGTTTTCTGCATGTTCTTGCTGACAGGCACTGCAATATCAATGAGATAGGTCTATTTGTTGACCTTATCAATAAGTGTGATAAGTGTTATTATTATTATTACATATGACACAGTACGGCAATGGCTTCAAAATTGTTACATCAAGAAAGAAACAGAAGGGTTAATATTTGCTGCCCAAGAACAAGCTTTATTACCTAACGTGATGAAAACCAAAATACAACACGTGAGCAACGATAGTAAATGCAGATTATGCAAATTGAAGGATGAAACTATTGACCATCTTATCAGTGGTTGTAGTAAAATTGCTCAGACTGAGTACAAAAGACGCCATGATAGAGTAGCCAGTATTATTCATTGGAATTATTATTATTATTATTATTATTAAAGCAACAATTCCAATAAAGACTTATAGGCTAACATTTCGTTGCCTGAAAATCTTAAGACTAATTTGTTTGACTAAATGCAGTAACTTCCTTTTTCAAATATCACTGAGTAGGAAATCATCAAAATGAAGAGACAACATAGAAGTTAGAACTTGACATCGTAAGAATTCGATCGTAAAATTTACCTCCTAACGATACATTTAATGCTTTAACGACGCTCTTTACAACGAACTTATAAAAAGAAGGAAATGGTTTGTTTACGCCCTTGATAATTATTATATTGATAGTTTCACTGAAACTACATGGCACTAACTTTTGCAATTTATAATTAATACCGAGAAGCAGTTTGGAAATTTCTACAAATAAAAGCTGAGACATTGTAAAGGTCTCCCCTGAAATCGAATTCCAACTTCATCGATGTTAGTGTCCTCTATCGAGTAGATTAAAAACTAACGACTTATATCTTAACAATATAGATTTATTGTTAATGTCAATTTTATGTAATAATAAATCAATAATATGAATAAAATTAAATATAATAAAAATCATATTGAATGAATTGATCGTTAAAATAAAAGATAAATAAATAAATAAAAAACTAAACAGTAACTGAAAGGATTAATTAAACTCTTGTGTTATTTACAGCGTGGGCTGTAAAATTTTCTAACATTCTTTTTAACAGCTGCAAGCAGTTCTTTTGACGTCATACATTCTCAGAATATGTTGATAGTACAGAGTTTGTTCTGCCTATTTATGTCAGTTTTTAATTGTCTATTAAAAAATAATTTATATCATGATGATGATTTTATTTTATTTCATTCTTCTTTACATCAGCTGAAAAATTTTGTATTATAAAAATTTTTCAGTTACAACGAGAACAATTTTTTTTTACAGTAATTTTCTTATGATCAGTATTATTTTTTTTTTGTCTCTTGAAGGGTATTTTTCAGTATTGATTACACTTTCAATATTTAATAAACAAAATAAAAATTGTGCATGTTCTGATCTGTATTCATTCATACTTAGGTTTTTGAATATTGTAGACCCAGATGTTGAAATTTTAGAAAGAAATTTTAAAAATTAGAATCAAAGATAACTCAAAATCACAAACAAATAAACATCTTTTATATTAATACACAAAAGACAATATTGTACATGGATTCTCACTTTAAAAGAATAATGTAATCTAGAACAGTGATTCCCAATTTTTTTTTTAATTTTTTTTTATAATTACAGTCAATTCTCGTTAACCGCGGGATTTACTTGAAAACCTCGCGGTAACGGAAACCGCGGTTACTGAATTGATCCTATCGGAAAAAAATGAGGTTAGATTCCCACTTCACTATACATTTTCGCTATCCGGATACTATCGAATTTCCAGAACGAAGTACACATTTCCTCATTAAAATGCATTTGCTGAAATACTTTCCTTAGTATGTTCGTTTATTATTGTCGAAATTTAATAAGTTAATCACAAAAACAGCAAAAAAACTGAAAATTATTAGAAATGTGGAGACTTGGTAACACAACAGAAGCCGCGAAAACAAGACTGCAGCTTCCTCTTTTCTGTCGACGCTGCCCGGTAGACCTATCATAATCGTTTCTCTACTCTGTATGTATGGGCGTGAGGAGACCGCGTATGTGGGAATATGGGTTACATTTTTACAGAAGCAGATAGGAGTGAGCGGATAACGAGGATTTATTATGCTTAATTGTTGATTAATCAACTCCTTCCGATATTACGCTTTTATTAACTCCCCTTCCCCAATTAATATTTTTCCTTTTTTTTGCTTAGGGAATTATGGAAAAAAGCAGTTTTTTTTTTTTTAAACTACAAAAAAGTATAGTGGAACAAAAAACATAGTTTAAATTTATTATTAAATATTGGAAGATTGCTTAAATTATTTTGAGCGAAAAAGAATACAATGGGCTTGACAAATAAACTTATTGGTGAAGCACAAACGTCAATATTTTGATTCACTTAATATTTTAAATAAATTCTTCAGCGCTCGCAAGTGGAGTGAGCTGAGTTTTTATTTCGCATTTGTTTCACCCACTGAAATGAAAAACCCTTTTCATTAGATCGTAACAGAGAATGTTGTCGAATTCTAGTAGAATCCTCACGACACATCAATTAATTCTTGTTGCTTTTCTTGTTTGTGGAGTCACTGCCAGGTCGGTCGGTGATTCCCACATAGGATCTTGCCTTTCCGGTTTCCGTTATCAGGGAGGCGGGGTTGGGCTGATGAGTCCGTAGCAGGACGAAACGGCCGTTCCCAACTCCTCCCCATAATTGAAACAGAAAGGCAATTTTCGTTTGAAAGCAGATACTGATTTGTTTTGATTCTTTAATACTGTTTAGGCTGTTATAAAGAAGATCCTTATTAATTTTGATCAGACTAGTAGGTAAGGAGTTGCTGACCAAAAACTGTCAAAATACTTTAGTTATCAATTCGAATGCCACGATATAGAGGGGAGAAAAAGTTTGCTTCCCTGCATCACATTCTTTCATGAAGAAGAAATCATTGAACTGTTTAATTTTTCTTTCTTCCCATTTTTCAGTGGCATCCAATTGGTTGCTTCTTATTTCCCGTCTTCTCTATTTCTTTGTGACCAATGAATAATTAGATTTGTTAACCTAAAACTTCAATTTTTTTGATGATCTTATCACGCCTGTATTTTAAAGTTGACAACTATTTCATGTTTCTTCTTGAAATTTTTTCTTAATAACTAGCAAAATATATATTTCTTGAAACAAATACTTTTCCTAAAAATCAAGTACCTATTAAGCGTTTCTCTTTTCAATCGCTTTTATTATTTTTATTTTTTTGAAGTATCAAGCATTTAAGTGAGGGGCTGTGTGAGAGGTGAGAGTGGCTCCATCCCCTTTTTGTCGTCTGATTTATCAGCCGGAGAAAAGACGTGGAGGCGGGGGTCGGGCACAGGCAGAGGATTCAGCAAGAGCTTTCAATTTTCTCGGCAAATCCTCCTTAATGAAGTCCAGGGAACCACATCGATAGTGGCTTCGAGCGGAAATTCCTCGCAGGCCTCTGCATTTTTTTTTTTTTTTTTTATCTCTAGAATTTAAGGCAAAATGTTTTGAAGAAAGCCAAGGAACTAAACTACGATTGTTCATTAGAAGTTAATGAGAAGGTTTTGAAATTATTAGTCGTTTTTTAATTTTTTTTCTTTTTTTTTATTTGATTTGATTTGCGAAATGTTACTTTTCAGCTTAAAAAATGTGTCTTCTCTGTTTGCTTATTTTTATGCGTTCCACGCTAAAACAGCTGGACTGCTTTCTACAAAATTTGAAATGTTGGTGATTCGTGGTACAATGAGACAGATTTTTTTAGTCTCCACCCCCCCCCCCCCCATTCATCCTCTAAAACAACCTCCTAAAAACGACTAAACTCAGATTTCTTAAAAATTTGGTATGTTTGTAATAAATTAAGTTATTGCTCAATTTATAATATGAGCACCATTGTTTTAATCCTTGCCCCCACTCCCTCCTCCATCGGTGTAGGGTGGATTACACTATGCGATGGATATTTGAGCCTATTGCCTGTGGTAATTAAATACAGTTTGGGTTTTTGTTTTTTCCTATGAATCAAAAAGTTTCGAATTTAAATCCTTTAAGTAGGCATGGGAATGGGCACCTCCAGAAAAACTAAATTAAAAAACAAAATACACATTAAAAATAAAATAAATAAAACTCTTGGGTAGCATTTTCTTTGAAAATTCTTTGAGGCTGCCGGAGGGCAGCACAAGAATTTTATTTATTTTATTTTTAATGTGTATTTTGTTTTTAGTTTAGTTTTTCTGGAGGTGCCATTCCCATGTTTACTTATATTTATATTCACGTGTTTACAGTGACTACTCCCAACTGATGATCGCCAATCAAGCGAGAAACAGCTGTTTTGGGATGTCATTTGTAAACACGATCTTACCCTTTTAATGTGTTAAATCATTTAAGTTCATTAATTTGATAAACAGTGTCTACGTAATAAAATATCAAAAAAATTAAAAATAAAACACGAAATTTCTGAAAGAATTTACAGGTTGGTTTTTCCTAAAAATGCTGCTTTTTTGTTAATTCGTGTAAACAATATAAAAAAGAAAACTTGTCTGTATTTATAACATATTACATATTTATTTATATTATGTACTCTATTGACGAGTTGGAGCAACGAAGCTTTTCAGTGACAATCAAACTAAATAACCTATTATTTGAATATCACGAAATAGGCTTTTTATACATGTAAAGAAACTGAATTCAACTTGAATTCGTTCCGTTTCTTAGATACCAAAGAATGCAATGGAGAGCAATTGTACAAAGTTATCGGACTAGCATTTCAGCCCTATCCGACTTTCGCAAATTTTGTTTTTTTAGGTCTTCGGATCCACGCTTCTCAAAAAAATAAGTATTTCATTAAAAGCTAGTGATTTACTAATTCTGAAATCTCTTTATAAAATCAAAAGCAGAAACTGGAATCAATGTAGTAAGGCTCAAACATGATGCAACAATTAATTGTTTTATGCCACAATTGTGTGAATTCACAACAACATGCGACACGTAATGAATTGGATATGAATTTTAGTGATTTTTGTTATCTGTAAGCCATTACTTCAAGGCCCTGGGTTTATCTGCCTAATTACTAAGTGATTGGTTGCATAAACATCGAGGGGGATAACATAAAAGTGTGATAGGAGTTGCATTAAAACGTCGAATGCAATTCCTGAAAATCTATAATTTATCTTTTGCTGAAAACAATTAAAGCCTTGAATACTTACATAAATCACCTAACTATAGTTATAGTTTAAAATTGATTATGATGAATGTTGACCTTGAATGTTGTTTGGTTTGCCGACATCCATACGCAGACACTCACATACATACATTCACTCATATCCTACTTATTTCGAGAGCTTAGCATTTCTTACGAAAATAAACTATTTATTATCCTTTTTTTTCGTTATATCTGAAGTAATATAATTGTACACAGCATATAGTTATGTGATATCTTATTGGGAGACACTATTTTTTTTTTAAGTATTTTTGTATAAATAATTTTTATATAATAATGTAGTTTCCATCATATAATATTAATCAATAGAATTTCTCTTTTTAGCTAATTCTGAATTAAATAATGGATTGTAAATATATTGATATATCTGTAATAGAAGAAATAAATTTTCTACATAAGTTTGTTTACTTATAGACTAATTAAATCGGAACTTTTTGAACTTTTTAACTTTACATAACTTTTAACTTTTTGATACCTTTACATAAAAAAAAATACTCTGTTTTTCTCGACATTGTAACATGCATTTGCTTAATCCTATGCACTGTAAGGATCATAAATAACTTACTGTCTAGCGTAGTCTATAAACAATATCTTTTTGTCATTATAGGCAATCATAAATTTAAATATCTTTTTGTGGTTATAACTGAATAAGAAACTGAAATAAGAAATTGCGGTAAAATATTTAATAGTTCGTTTCAGTTATATTACATCTTTTTTTTAATGTTGATCGGAAGAAAAATATTTTATTTAATGATTTTTTTTTTTTTATTTTTCTAATTCTTAAGAATTAATTCGAGTTGAATTCAAAATAATTTAAACACTGAATAGAAATTCAGGTAATATTTTAGATATCTGCTGAGTAGAAAATTTCCATTTTGTGAAGGAAAAAACAGAAGTCCGCGTTACTTAGTTACCTAAATCCGATTAATTTTAATTAAATCAAAGTGCTCAAAAGCTAGTGGATTACGTAACGGATTAATACCTATTGTTACATAGTATTTCCCATATTTTGTTTTGGGATTTTTGTCATCTATGCGCTCTTAATTTCTCAACAAAGACACATCACAGGAAAAAATATATATATATAAAAATGAGATCTTTTATTGTCTTTGCATGTCAAGTTTCAAGAAGTTCCATCCAGGGGTTTAAAAACCATTAGGAGAAAACACACTAATCATTTGAGTAAGTCTTACTTTCTTAAGAATGGAGAAAGACGATGATCCATTTCTTCACAGGATTTGAATTTGGGATCGGCTCTGATCATCAAGACTGGTTGAATTTTCAAAATGAGCAGAGTAATATTTATTTATTTATTTAAGAGTTTTGCATTTATTTTATTGAATGAATGAAATTTGCAGGAATGTGAAGCAATTGTTTGCGAATTTAATAGACCTATTTTTTGATATTCAGATCTTTTCAGCCTTTTTAATTCTCCTGATGGTTATTTGCGTTTTTCGAAAGATTCGAATTAATTCCTGACTATCTAATTCTAAATCTCGTATAAAAAGAATCACTATTATTTAACTTTTAATAAGTTTAGTAGCTAGGGATTGACGTCTCCACATCCATCGCAACAAGTAATGCAATATTAAGTAAATAATATTTAATTTTTTATATGTTACATATATTATTTATATATTATAATATTTAACTTTTTGGAGGATTTTTTTACAATTAAATTAGTTAGATTTGTCTTATAATACTGAATGATATAATTTGCTTTGAGATGTTAAAGAAATCTTGTAAACAAAACAGCATCACGTGTAATCCCACAAAAGGAATTACTGTTTTGATAAGATATATATTACTTTTATGAAAATTCAACAAGAATTCCTTATGTTGTCTCCAAACCTAGTTAAACAAGAATTGGGCTTTTCATAGTTGTTGTTTGTCATTTCGTCTGCGATAACAGCAGGGAAGCTCTGTGGCAGCAAATAATGGCAGATATAAGAATAGAAATAGGGAATGTTGCCATAGAAGCAACAGATAATCCCCTGACATTCTGTTCTTTTTATTCTTTCCCATTGCTTTAATGAATTTTCGGTGAAATACTGTCTTTACAAACAAAGACATTTTTGTTATTTTTTTTTTTTCCGAGTTACGGCATGTTAGATATTCTCTCTTATTTTCTTCTGATTTCTTTGGACCATTGTGAGATAAGTAACAATGGCACTGACATCGCCCAAAAATCATAGTGGTAATTAGCATTCATTTTTACGGTGATCTAATTTTCATTGTTAGCCATCTAACAAAGGCCTCTAGAAATCTAACCTCAGTCGATGAATGTAGTCGGGCTTTTTTCTCTTGCTGAAACTATCATTCCTTTCTGTATTCTTTTCGTTCGACTTGATTTTTGCAGAAACAAGATGAATTAATGAATCGCTCTAATTTAACAAACCTGATAGAAAAACTAAAAGCGTATTGCGTTTTACCTTTATTTTTGGTGCCGCCGAAAGGCGAATACCATGAGAATGCATCGTCGTCTTTGTTCAAAGAAGTGCCGCCTGATGGAAATTGGCTTCTCTGTAACACATCTGAGTATTGCCGATAGAATGAGACAGATGTAGGATTATTTGCAATTGATATTTAGTAAATTATTAAAATTTATGCTCATATTTTTTCCCATTTCACTAATTACCTACTTGAAAAACCCTTTTTTTATTTAAATCAGTTTTATCAAAAGAATAGTATTTTCTTAATTATAGTGAAGTTATGTCATCTTCCTTCAGCAGAAAATAATTAGAAAACAAGTCATTATTCAAAGGAAAGATAAAACAATCAGAATATTAATTTTCTTAAAAAGTTCAGCCAAACAGACAACGATCTCATGGGCATATTGTTATACTATTGACTTTCAATTTACAGGCAGAAAAAAATACATTTTCACTTGACTATATTTTTACATGAATTCAGCACAGGACATTGAGAAAGATATATCTAATCAATTGTAACGCAACGTCAGTATATGGTAAAAAAGATAAAGGCTTTCCTTTAGGGCCATGTAGGCCCTTGGGTGCGCGGGAGGTTTAGGCTCTCGGCGATTCTCGATCAACGGGACTAGTTGATGTCGGTTTGTCAGTCCTATGCCGCCCGCCTTTAATCCCCGTGTAAGAAACCTATTTGATAGAGGGCTGAGTGAACCCCTAGGGTCCGCCTGGAGGAGAAACAACCGTGGCAAAAAAAAAATCTTGGACCACCGTCAGGAATTATTTTATTTAAGAGAAAAAAAAAAAATTGTTAAATCTTCACAGATTTCTTGCAAAATTTAATAGTTAAGAAATCTTTCTGCAGTGAAAATTCGCTCCAATCATAAATGAACATTACTTGTCACGTGGTTCATATAAAATTCAAGAAAATTACAGATTGCATTGCTGTTATTTATTAAAACCCAATCTTGTAATTTTCTCTATCTACCTATTAAAAGCATTTATTGTTATTATACATTGTTTACATTATTACTGAATATTAACGAATTTATTTGTTGCTTTTTTTAAAATTTGAAATTCAGAAACGTAGACAAGTGTAGTTCATTCAGTGTATCTTGATACGTAATTCCAAATTAAAATCATGAAAATTGATAAAAGGTTTACAAAAATTTAAGTGTCCAGAGAAGTCTGGATGAAAATTATTAAGTTTGTAATATGGAGAAAATATTTTGCGATCGTTTGGTTAGCGAATTGGATTTTTATTTATTTGGCTCTATTATCAAAAATTTCATTTCTCTTAATATTGTTTCGTAAATACATTATTCATTGTCAGTCCCTTCGTAATTTTCGAATCAAACAAATATATCTAGTAACAGACCGTAGGTAGCCGAGTAGTAAGGACGCTTGACGGGTTGTAGGTGGGTTCGCCTCCAAACAGGCCCTAGGGTCTACCCAGCCCTCTGTAGAGTAGGTATCGGGTATCTTTCCCGGACGGGTGTAGGGCTCACCACCCGACCTCACCTTCGTCCCTTTGGTGACGAAGCGCCGAGGAGCCTTACCACCCGCGACCCCAAGAGCCGGCTTATGCCTACAGGGTAAGTTTAGCAGACCACAGACATTAAGAATTTCATAATAGGCTACTAGATTACTTTTACTGAAATATTAATAGAACTGTTCACACTTGGGCATTTATTAAAATCCAACTCGATCTTTTTTAATTTCGTTGGATTCGAAATTATTTCGACACAGCTATATATACTCCTTCCAGAAGAGGAAATACTTCAAGTATGAAATACTTAAGACTGAAACCTATTATTCCTTTATCTAATAAACGATACAACTTTTAATTATTGAGATTTTGCTTTTAATAAATGCTGCTTTTTTTTGTGATATTGAAAGTCTGGCATTTCTATTATTTTATGATTTCTTAACAGAATGAGTCAACGTGTGAAAAAGATGAGGATAGTTATTAAAAAGATTTTTTTAAAATCCGTCACACATTTAAAATTGTATTATTAATAATTTAAAGTGAAAAAATTAATGAAAAATTAAAAAAAAAAAAAATTTTTCAAATTCAGGACAGTTTCAATGTGCGATCATTGATTTTTTTTTTTTTTAATCAATTGATCAATGATTTAATCAATTGATCGTAGCTTCTAACCTAGTATTCCTAGATATTCCTGCTTTCTTTTGTTTTTCCTTAAACTGATGATAACAATGCGGTTCGCAAGTTGAAACTGTCCTGAATTTGAAGTATTTTTTTTAGTTTTTAATTAATTTTTTAACTTTAAATTATTAATAATACAATTTTAAATGTGTGACTGATTTAAAAAAAAAATCTTTATAATAATTATCTGATTTCTCAAATAGCAACTGCATACATATTCAGTGACACTCCACGAAAGAAAACAATATTGATTTAATTGGAATAAACATATTTAACGTGCGGTTGTAATAATAAAATGTAGTGGGCCATTATTAATAACATAAAAATGACATTTCTGATGACGGGAGCCTTTTTTGGGGCTCATCGAAACATATCATTTTTATATCTTATATTATTATTAATAATAAACAAATTTCACAGCACGTTAAATTTTTCTTTACTGTTATGTATCTTTTTTGAACCTTCTGTTCTAATTTAACTCCTTTCTGCCTACTCGTTCGTAGGAGAAGGATTTGGCTGGCGTCGAGAGACGCAGCTATTTTCTTGTCTTTTGTTGTTTCTGGGGTCACTTCCGAGTTGGGAGTGGCTTCCACTAACTAGGTCTTGCCTTTCTGATTTGGTTTAGGGAAGGCGAGGGTTGGGCTGATGAGTCCGTAGAAGGACGAAACGGCCGTCCCTAACTCCTTCCCGAAATCTAAAATCAGAAAGGCAATTTCCTCTTTGTTCAGGTGCTGTTTCTCATTTTCTTTTCTTATATTCCTTAAACAAATTTCACAGCACGTTAAATTTTTCTTTACTATTATTATTAATGCTTAGTGTGGTAATGGTCCACTACCTTGTTAATATTGATTTAATTTTCTTTGGTTTCGAATAACTACATTGTCTCTTTTCCTTTTTTTACCATGTCTTTATTAATTAAAGAACGTAACTGCATACACTATCCGGAATGAAAAATGGATAGCAGAGATATTTAGATATCTGATAATTTATGAATTGCGCCGAATGTTAGACTAATTTATGGTTTTTGAATTATGTTTAAATTACAGTTTGTCAGCACTCCTATTACGAAAAATAGAAAAAAAAGATCAGAATAAAAAAGTTTTAAAATGCAATTTTATTTTATATCAGTCCGTCCGTTATTCGCCTGTTTTTAATCAAGATAACTGAAAAACTATGTTTCTTAGGCATCTGAAATTTTGGAGATTATAAGAAAGATCCAAGATATACCCTATTGAATTCGGTATAACAATATCCAACAATAGATAAAGAATTAGGAATAACTCCAATTTTGGCATTTTTTTTTTTTATCAGAAAAGCGCAACTACCAAGATAATTCAAAAATGATTTAGTTTAGAAAGTTTAAAGTATAATAAGAGATAAATGTTATTAAATGTAATGTCCCTGTTGATTTTGAAAGGCATTGGAAGTTTAGTATGAAAACTATTAATACCAAGTGTCACCAAAAAGATTAATTTATCAAGATAAATAAATTTATATTGATTAGCCGACTACGGATGCCTTGCATTAGTTATTCGAAAAACCAAATTACGTAAAGTAAAAACCGAAACTTAAAACTGAAACTAAATTAAAAGTTTAAATTTGAAACAATACATGCAGTACAATGTCGAAATCCAGCGTATTAATTAACCGTTCGTATATTTATTCAGATCTGTGGCGCGATTTAAAATGGCGCGAGCGCCATTTATCGCCAGTTTTGGGAATGTTTTAAATGCACTCAATGAAAACTGCTCTAGCGCCATCTATGAACTTCTAGGAAGTTTTCCATTTTGGGTAGTTTTGGGAAGTTTTTCATTCATCCCACGGGAACTATTTGATCGACCGGAAGGAAAGTAACCTACGTCTTACTCCGTGTTCTAAAACGCAAAATTTCATTCCGATCGTTGTTGAGGTGTGATTGAACGATAAACAAACAAACAAATTTCCAGATTTTCGCTTTTATAATAGTAGTTAGAATATAGAAATCCTTAATATTTACTATCACTGTCTCGTTCGGCCGTTCCGGCATAGCCTCTGGTGGTCTAGCTGGCGGTCTCCCACTCGTTGTGTGTGTCGAAACCTGGGTTCGAATCCCCACAGCGGCTTGGCTGTTTCAATTTCCTTTCTTGTGTCTATCAGTCTCTTCTTCGCGTCTGAAGCCATTCCATAATGGCTTCCTGAGGAAGGCAATGGAAACCACCACTGTATCTATTTCCTAGAATAAAGTGAGCGAGTCTCTTGAGATAGGTGAGCGCTAATGGACCTGCTGATGAGCAGAAATACAGGTGATGGTGTGTCATTCATAAGTTGTCACGCCAACCTTAATATTGTTAATAAAGATTTCTTATAAAAGAAACTACACAAGTCACAAATTCTATTTTCTTTCAAAGAACACACTATTATTTCAGAAATATGATGTTACTAAGAAAATGCACAGAGTTGGTATATTTTATATAACAGTTGGGACAAACTGAGCTGTTACATATGTATTACAATATCCAATATAAAATGTTTTAGAAGGAAAAAAATTTTCCATTGTTATTTGTATCTCATCTTTGAAGTCTTAACTTTTTATCAGTCCTTTCTTCCTGCTTTGTTATTTGTAGTTTTTCTTTTTAAAAATATCTTTATTTCGTGGAAGCAAACAAGTTTACAAAAGGGGATCTGGAGGAAATGAACGTAGATAAGGGTGACCATCATGGCATCATTATTTTTAAGGTACACGGGTGGAAGAAAGACGTTGAAAGATAAAGGAAGGCCGCTGTCATGTTGTAAAAAAACATCTTGAAAATAAATTGTTTGGGTCCCCTGCGAGTGAAACCGCGACTCCATCTCATCTCGCTTGCAAATGGCTTGTGAAATCAAGTTTATTCCCCAAAGGACCGAGGTAGAGACGGCGGCAGATCAAGACACACTGACAACCCTTTGGGTGTAATTTGCTCGAAAAATCTATACAAATTGACTTAAGATTAGACTTAGATCTTCCCTCGTTGGCGCTGCTTGCTTCCACTTAATTTAACGGCAGAATGCTCGCTCTTTTGTTCTTTTTGAGTCTATAGTTAGAAAAAAGGTTGGTTTTTTTTTCTGTTTTTTTTTTTCTAACTTATTTTTTGAAGAATATCTTTTAAATTTCATCTTTTAGCCAATTTGAGATAAACTTAATTTTTAAATTCTTTTTGCTGTTTTAAAACGTACATTTCAAGATAATTTTATTTTTCCAAAATGTAGAGAAATAATTGTTATTTCGTAAATAAATTGGTCATTATTTTTGTTTTTCCTATTATCCGTTTTTAGCCGAGGCTCAATATAATTTCCTAGGCTAAAAATAGAGGAAAGGATTATTATTTAATTCTCCCCAAAATTTCTTCTTAATTTTTATTAAGACCTTCCCTCTCTTTCCACACATTTTATAAACTCTATGATAAAGATGATATTATAGCTTTTATTTATTTATTTTGGATAGTGACAGACTTGAATCATTGACGATGATCTTACATTATTAATTTCATAAAAATTAATGAGAGCAATGAAAGTAAAAAATATGTATAATTTCGTTTAAATTTATGCTAAAGTTAATCGTTGCGGAATGTTGGACGGATTCAATATATTCTACGTTTTTCCATAATACAATTATTAACATTCGATTATTCTTATATTAAGATCCAAGTAGTTACATTGAGAGAGAATGACAGTAAATTATAAGTATTTTTATGTAATTTGTATTCGTTGTGATAAAGTAGCTCGAGATTTCTGCATTGGTATTTACGGTCATTGTGAGTTCAATGTCTGTCAAAATCAATAAGAAGATCAAATTGGTTAACTATTATTTACCATTACAATTTCATCTTTGTAAGATAAGTACAGCCTCCTTTTTCGCGCATTGCTCATACGGCGCTTTTTTATTGCACCCATTCACATCCGATACGGCAGTTGCTTCGTTCCTTCGGCACTTTATCGGCATGAGTTGGTGAAGCGCTGTCAGCTGAGAGAATGGAGCGCTCTGCACCATTTTTGTTTTGATTCATTCAAACTTCTGTATCGTTTTTACAGGCCTAGCGCAATTACGCATTTAATAAATGATAGTGTGAACATGTTCTTGGGCTTTTATATGCACAGGCAAACGAAAGAAAGGGTTGTATTTTTGCTTTTTTCGGTGGGCATCTACTGTAGTTTTCTTTTAGTCATATTTGTGGTTTTTGACGCTTAGCTTCTTACCTATTAGTCCAAAATATACAGGAGCAACAGACATTTTTCTTGTAGCTTACCTTTAAATTTTGAGCTTCCTAGGATACATAGTTGTTGCGTTGTCGTGATCACATATAGAAGGACAGATTCCTTTCCACTTAAAATTGAATTTTAAACCTTTTTGTTCTCTCCGATAAATATTAAATACATCTAACTTTAGATCGAATCAATCTATGTATTCTCAAAATATAAAAAGTTATTAGAATGATCAGTAGTAATGTTTCGTTTATCGCTGCATAAGCATTCACATGTATAGCCGAAAGTTCCAGACTGTGGCCTACCAATGTAGTTGTTAATCCTGGCTTGGATATTTCCTTTCTTTTCGTTTGTTGTCTCCTGTTCTTTTTCTTCTGTTTATAAAACATTTGTACAGTATTTATGAGGGGCTTTACATTAGGACTAATGGTTGCAGTAATAGTGAGATGTTTATGTGTGACCCTTTCAAATCAAAAAAAGAAAAAATATTTTTATCTTAAAGCTAATCGCGTTAACAATGAAGAGAGTAATTGGGGGATTAATTGCATTCATTCATTACTCGTTATAAATGATTAGCTTTTAAAATCAGGAAATGAGATCAAGAGTTTACTAAGTGAGATCCCAGAGCACCTATTTCATGCTTACTGGCCCTCATCAGCTGGGAATAGTCACCAGTAAATCCCGAGGTAATAAAGTTTAGTTATGATATGCATTGGAGGATTCTTAGAATGAAGAGTAAGGTGCGTTGCAAAATGTTGACCTCACGTCATTGTTGCACTGGCAATGAACAAATCAAATGTGCAGCTAACAACTAATCAGCGGGGATTGATTGTAGGGTCAGGCGTCACAAGTGACACGTGATTACTGGCAAGCCACTGTGATTGAACTGTTTTATGAAACAAAATTTGCATGTCAGGTGTTGCGCAATGATGACCTCACGTAGCAAATTCTGCGATTAATCATTTGTACGCAGACGTTTGTACTGTGCATGTATTGGGAATGGTTGTATGTTGCTGTTTGTAAAGTCTGAGTGGTTCAACGTTTGCAGTTAGTTCAAAAGGACAGTGTAATAACATGGGTTCAGGGAAAGCTCTGACGTATCATGAAAAAGGTCAAATAACGGCTTACAAAGATGCCGGCCTCTCTAACCGAGCAATAGCAAAGATGATTGGATGATCTCCACGTGTGGTAAATAATTTCGTGAAACTTGGAAAGCAATATGGCACGAAAAAGGCGACGGGTAGACCGAGGTCACTGACCCCCCAGCAAGAACGAACCCTTATACGAATGCTTAGCAGTGGTGAAACAAGTTTGGGAGAGGTGGCACGTCACCCTGACATTCGTGTGCACAAGTCAACTGTGTCCCGAATGGTTAAACGCTGTGGAACTCTAAAGTACAAACGAAAAAAAAATCAACCAGGTATGACAAAACCCCACAAAGCTCGTCGGTTAACCTGGGGAAAGGAACATTCGAACTGGAGTGAGAAGTGGAAAACAGTAGTGTTCAGCGATGAAAAAAAAATTCAATTTCGATGGCCCTGATGGATGGAATTACTATTTGCATGACCTTCGTAAGGATGAACAAATTTTCTCAAAATGACAGCAAGGTGGTGGATCGCTAATGGTGTGGGGTGCCTTTGGATACAATGGCAAATTAAACCTTGCATTTCCAACGGGCCGTATGAAAGCGACGGACTACCAAGACCTGATGGAAATGTATCTGTTACCCTTTGGAGAGGCAATTGGCGGACCATTTTGGATATACCAATAGGATAATGCCTTCATTCACGTAGCTAACTCAACATGGGACTGGTTTCTGAATAATGGTGTGAATACTATGGACTGGCCCGCTGTGTCTCCGGACCTTAACCCAACGGAGAACTTATGGGGAATTCTCGCCAGGACGGTGTACGCAACCGGCAAGCAATATAATAATAAACAGGATTTGAAGGCAGCTATTATTTCTGCATGGGAAACCATTGATTGCACGGTGCTACAGAGCCTTGTAAATGGAATGCCTCATCGCGTATTTGCCGTTGGAGTCAACAACGGAGCTTTTGTGGGACATTAAGTAGGCCGAGGCCATCTTTTTGCAACACATGAAATGTAAGTTGTTGTTGTTATTTGATTCCATTAAATGCATTACAGCTAACTTTAGGTGTCTGTCATTTGTTTTCGGCAACACATGTTACTGCAACCTTAACTGCAAGTCTTATCTTTACGTACCCTAACATACAATGTAAAACTGAGGTGAGGTCAACATTGTGCAACGCACCTTAGTATACCATTCCAAGATTTCCATAATTTCAGTTTTAAGCTGTTCTCTCCAACAAAAGTATAGACTTTGTCCTAAGCAATATATATATATTTAGGCCTATATAGTCTAGGCTTTAACTATACTACATAGGCCTAAATGTAACCGGGTTTTGGCAATATGTATAATATATTGAATTCTTGAATACAAACTGCGATGTCGATCAGTGTTACGCTGTTTTAACTTTCGTAGAAATAAACTGGTCTATAACGTCGACAACACCAAAGAGCAACACTTGCGAAGTACGGTCTTAAATTTGCGTGCATTAGGACATTACCTTGGAATTAATTAAATGAACAAGAATTGAGCCTAATGTTAGGGATCAGTTCGACAAAATGATCAGATCTAGATAACAGAATTAAACTGCTAATATAGTATGTAGATATGTTTTCATTTATTCATATCCCATTTAATTGAGTGCCCATGTAATCTTCACTGTACTTTAGACCATTACGTCATCTATAAAATCGTAGCACTGTCAGTCCGAAGCGAGCGCCGCTATAATGAGAGGGAAGTTTTTTATTAATCCCCACGGTATATATTATGGGTTTGATCTAATAATTGTAATAACCCTAATACTGCATCGGAGACAAAAAGATTGAAAATACAGTTTTTAAATGCAATTTAAAGTCGTAATTCCGTCTGTCTCTAATCACGATAACTTTAAAACTGTCCATCTTATAGATAAGTGTAGGTTGCAACAAGGAAATCTTTATTGATTTTGGTACATACTGAACCAATTGCCAAGGAGCAACAAACAAAATACAATAAATGGCAATAACTCAAAACTACATAACCGGGAAAGCTGAAATTTTGGAAGTAGGTGTAGGATTTTACTAGAATGATTTCTTTCGATTATGTGCATATCCTTCCATAGAATTACGAGCGAAAACAGCCTAAATACTTGACATTCAATATCAATACCACCATATTTATAAAAAATATAACAATAGTAATTATTTTACATTCTCTTCTCACCCTCATTTGACCTTTGAATTGTTTATTTTATTTTTATTTTTTTTTATTTTTTTAATGATCTTTTTCGATAGCAATCAAAAAGCTTTTTACATCCTAAATTCTCTCTTTATTTTTTGGTCAGTGAGCAAATACTTTTTCATCACCTTAAGCATTCAAGAGTTCGCATGCAACTATATCTTGCTTAATACTAGTTTTATGTTCTCTTTAAATTGCAATTTCTTTTTCTGTTGTAATGGACTTTGAATATTTAGGAGAAACGATGACGTAGGTTACATCGACTGATTTTACGACATATTTCAAAACAACAGTAATTTATGACGCCCAAATCCTAGAAGCCCTAGAGTTTAATCGAACTCCGACCAGGAATGTGATTTCATACATTGTTTTGCAAATCGTTTTGGAAAAAAAATAAAGTTTATGTAATTTCGCGTTTTACTCTGGAATTTACGCTAACCGAAAACTCGAGAAGAAAAACAATCTCTTTTTTTTTTTTGTTTACAGATCTACCAGTGTTATCAGCTTCTATACTTTAATGTTTCTGATTTTTAAGCAGCTATTGAAAAAATGGCAGATATTGATTCGCCCTTTATTCTTTTGTGATTAGATGATAGATATTGAAAATTTAAGCAGTCCTTTTCTATTCTTTATGATGTAATAAAGGTATATTTATAATGTATTCTTTTATAATATATTGTTCTATATATTTACAAAAAAGCTTTATAACAACCATTTCTTACCGATGTAATAAAAATAAACAACTTTTGAAGACTGACATTTTTTTATAGTAAGTAGGCTTTTGCTACGACGCACCGTTTGGGAGAAAAAGGATGATTCAAAAGACTTACAGATAGACAGAAATACAAAGTTTTTTTTAAAAAAAATAGACAACTGTGGGCTATGTTTTAAGAAATAGTTCCTCCAGAAGCGTTTATTATTATTATTATTATTATTATTATTATTATTATTATTATTATT
>JAFIDM010066627.1:10739-24148 GCA_023159025.1 Thereuonema tuberculata
AGCAAAAAGGAAACAAGAGAAACCATCGAATCATATTTTATAAAGTTATTAGGACAGTACAACATTTCAATATTATGAATGCATACAGTAATAACATTAAATTACAGGCGTAAGCGATACAACAGAAGAAATTGATTCATGAATCATCCGGAAAAGGAAGTTGAAACATAATTGACGGAAATCCGAATTATTTACGTAGATGAAGTTAATTTACAAGCTCAAAAGTAAGAGGACCATGACAGCTGGATCACTGCGCAGATTCCCAGGGTAGACGGGAGCAAGAGGTATCAGCCAGTCATATCCTACGAAGATATGAGGTGACCAGAAGTTGAATATTATTATTACTATTATGTTGTTATTATGGAGTATTAGCACACAATCAGAAGTTAAATATTCAGGTTTTGATTTGATTGGTTTATGGAAATTTATTTTATTAGAAATTGTGAACCTTTGTACTCAAAATTATGTTCGTGAGAGGCTGTTCGTGAGGGGCCCGAAAGCTCCAAGTGAATCATTGTTGATTTTATAAACTTATTTCAATATAATTGTGTTGGTAGTTTTATTAATAATTTGTATTTCTCTTTAATATTTGTTTTCAGTTATTGTAAAATTTGTGTTTTTTTTTTTTTTAAATATGGCGAGTTCCATAACATCACGCATACAATTATATCGATTGTTAATTTTATGTCTAAGAGAAGAATATTTTGTGCAAGAGAAGTGAATCTCCTTTCATCAATGTAACAGACAATACAATCTAAAATCATGAACACAATTAGATCTAAAGTCAGTTAATCTTTAAAAAGTGGAATTCTTAGCCAATTTATCATTCACATTATTTAATTCTATGAACAGAAACTGATATATAACGCAATGTTGTAAAAAATGAAACTCCATTATGTAAGACAAGGATTTTGTGTCTTATTTTGGAGTCGGAATCAAAGTTCCAACTAAGTTATTAGATTTCATAAAAAAAAAAAAAAAAAAAAATAGTTTGTTTTGCTTTTTTCCGATTCATTATTTATAAATGTTTTATCAATTTAAGATATTGAATTAGAAATCAATAAAAATTACTTGTCCATAATATTAAATAAATACAAAAATAAATATTTTTATTTATAAAATATTTTATATTTATAAAATAAAGTTTCACGTGCACGTGAGTAACTTAAAAAACGTGAACCAAAAAGCACCATAATAAAGGATTTGCATCCTGAGCTATCACAGACGGGATTCTAGGATTGGCCGTTTCTGCCTCATTAGGTGTCGTCAGCCAGATTTACACCCAGTGAAAAATGCGTTCAAAGATTAAGGACCTAACCTGCGCTATCGAAATTGGTTTCCAAATCAATAAAACACAAAGATTAAAAAAAAAATGTAAAATATATCTTATCATTTAAGCTTCTTCTGAAGATTCTATTTCTGAAATCACAGCACAATGGGTACTGTAAAAGAAACATTTAAATTACTCTTACCAATAGGCTTTCTTCATAACTGTTTCCAAGAGAAGGCAACAGCGTTGCAAAGGAAGAGGCAACTGCGGCTGGAGACTTATGATAATTATAATTAATCTTCAGAAAGATGCTAAATGTGGTGACACCTTTGTAACGAACAGGATGATCTAAAAAGAGAAAAAAAAAAAAAAACCTGACATGAACTTACTATTGCTAGTTTTTTAAAACAGACCCACTCTTAATGTTTAATGACCTCCATTCGTAAATTATAATTATTTTTGGTAGTTTTTTTTTTTTTTTGTAGAATAACACAGGTCTGCAAAACAAGTAAGTTTCTCAGTATTTTTAAAATTTTTAGACAACTATAATATTAATACATGAAAAGGGTTAGACCGTGTTCACAAGTAACATCCCAAAAACAGCTGTTTCTCGCTAAATTGGCGATCATCAGTTGGGAGTAGTTACTGTGAACACCTTGTGTTTACATATTTTAGGCGCTTATTTCTTTCTTTACATTGCGCATCGAAAATTCTTAGAGGCTGCCGGAGGGCAGCACAAGAATTTCTTTTACTTTATTTTTAATGTGTATTTTGCTTTTTTAGTTTAGTTTTCTGGAGGTGCCATTTCCATTCCTGCTTATAATATTAATACTGTGTGAATTAATTTAATGAATGAGAGATAATGAAGGAAATTGGTAGCTTTATAATAAAAGATCTTATCAGTCTATTATTATTATTATTATTACTTGATATTCACTGTAACATGTGGTAAAATTGTAGCGACAGTGCTCAATGACTCTATAAAACAAACTATTATTTACTGCAATATTTAAAAAGAAGAATGAAAAAAAAATGTTTCTGTTTTTTATTTCTCTCTTTTCTTTTCTCTTTCATTCTTCATTTCATTCACATATTAACCTCATAATCAACCTCATCCTTTCCCTGTTATCGAATTAGAAGATTCCTGCCTTCCTTGAATGAATGGTCTTCCTGCTTAATCTCTCATTGGATGGAAGGATTGGAAAACCAATTGGTCCCGAATGATGATATTCGGGATATATAAATTTGCTTTTTTTCTGAACTCTTTTCAAAGTGGGGTTTGACATTGTTTATTATCACTTTGAAGAAGCCCTAAACGAGATTTATGTGCGAGCAAAACTAGTCAGTCGGAAATTTATTAATTATTTTAATAATTTTTAACTTCTTCAATGTATATTTTTCTATTTATGTGCATGCTATTATTACTTGTTTAAAAGACCATTTTTAATCCGATCCCCGCAAATCCGAAATTTCGGATAATCAGAAAAGAATCTACGATGCAGAAAAAAAATTAAATCTCACTTTCAATGTACAGGAAGCACAGTATTTAATCATAGCACTGTACATATTATTAAAATAACAGTTTTTAAGTAATTATTTAGCGGAATACAACATCACTACAGTATTTTAATTTACGTAGCTGTATTTTAATGAACTGTTTAACAATACGTTCTTTATAATTACGTAGCGCTCACGTTATGTAGGCTTTCCCTACATTCAGTAGTTAATTTTGTAGCACGTTTTCCCTTGTCCAATCGCTTGAGAAATTCCGGTTTTTCTTTTAGTTCCGTTTGCTTATCATTTTACTTTACGATGTTACAACAACGAAACACTTTGTATTCACCTAAATTAAAATTAAAAAGGATAAATACGTAACTAGAACTCGTCCCGATTTATTCTGTATTGTAGGCTATTGGTAACAAAAGTACGCAACACTCCGGCGTACTGCAGATACTGCTACTGTTCACGTGATCGGCTACTGTCTTTTCACAGTGCAAGCAATCACTGCGCAGTCCATTCCTCACCCTCAGAAGGTCAAACAAACCTCATTCTTCTGTCTCATCATTACGCTACGTTGCCAAGTGGGAGCTAATACCATAGCTGTAACTTTGTACTGTATAGGCCTACCATGTAGAGTACTAATATGTTTTCCCGGATAATCCGAATCCGAACAGACCACAGCCCCAATTAGTTCGGATTTCCGGGTTTCTACTGTATTACAAAAGTTACTAAAATTAAATAATTTTTTTATTTATTATTGAAAAATTTCTTCCTGTCAAGCTTCTTAAAAAAATTAAATTACAAGACTACGCTAATTTTTTGAATTGGAAATAGTTCTTTTTTTAAATAAAAGATCGAAACCAAGTTTCGACTTCTGTGACTAGGAAATGAAGAACGTACGTTAAGTATTTCTTTCATATGTTCATATAGTAATAAGTGCCAAATCTTGCATGACGTCGGAGTTTGAGAACATATATTAACATTTTCAGAGAATTTTGGAGGATGTTATTGATGATTTTAAAAATAATAATTATTGTTATGACAGATCAGTAAAGATTGGGCTAGGAATGATGGACTTACTTATATCTTTTCAAACAACAAAAAGAAAAGATACAGGCAACTCTCGTTTTAAGCCGGTCTTACGTTTCTACAGTGGAGCGTAAATCGAATCGACGTAAAACGAACCATTATATATATATAGGAGTGATGCGTTGCACACATCCAAACATGTACTGTTTTTATTTAATTAAACCATGCCAATATAAGTTTTTACGACTAAAATTATTGTAAAATATTTACGTACTTTCAAAGGCTTACTAAATCAACAAAAAATAATAAATTCTTCTTTTTTTTCTTCTTCAGTTCATTTTTGCATATGGGGTAGCTGTTTTCTTTTTTCCCACTCCGCGTGGGGTCGCCGATGAGCAAGGCGCTTGCTCAACAGACGGATTTGACAGTCGGATGCCCTTCCTAACACTAACCCAGATCAGAGGGAAACCCAAAGATGCCATAGACGGCGAAAGAAGGGAAAGACGAAGGAGTAAACAATACAGGAAAGAAAGCAAACATCCATGTCCTCAACCGGGATTCGAACCCAGGCCCCGCCACAACGATCACACTAATAACTTAATTATTACATGCTTACAGTGTAAAGTGTATCAAAATACAGTCCTTTCAAGGGCAGGTTTATTTTCAAAAACTTTCATCACTATTAATTGTAATATGTATTTATCACAGCATTCACAGACAATAAACGCGGGATGACTGAGTGAAAGAAAAGTGAGACTGGTAGAAGTCAAGTGAACCGAGTGGGCGCAGCTTAAGTACAGATGTTAAAGTTGACTGAATTCTCCGTTTATGGCTGCATTTTCACTCAAAAAATGTAATTTTTCTTTTTTCACATTTTTCATTATTTTTTAAAGTACTATAATATTTTCTTATTTTGGCCGAAATTCTAAACCGACATAAATCTGAATCGTCGTAAATTCAGCAGTCGTAAAACGAGGACTGCCTGTATATGGAAGAAACAAACATTCCTTGATTTCTTATTAGAAAAAGCTAGTGAATTAAAACTAAAAAAATAGAACGGTTCAAAAGATACAAAGGGAACCCTGGTCGAGACATCTGCACAGATGAGAAATGATTAAATGCTAGTGAATAATTGATTTAATATTTATTTTCCTAAATAGCTCTGAACCTGCAATCGATCCAGTATCATTATATCTTTGCAAGTAGAAATTACATAAATATTTTTCCTCACTGGCATTTCTTATTTTAGCAACTTTTTGAAATTGAATTGCTTTCTACTTAATATTAAATGTTTTATAAAAAGGATTTTTATAGGATATTTAACAGATTTTCTTTTCGTAGCCTTATTAGTTCATGTGTCACGATTCCAATGAAAGCTTTGGTAGTTCGGTCCTTGTATTATGAACTTGGGAAACTTCTGATCCCTATTACTCTCTATTAATGTATTTTTGGTACAGAAATACGTAATAACCATTTTGAATTTGCAATTGAATAGAAGCAAACGATAATATTAAAATACAAACAAAAAAAAATCCAGAAGTACATAGTGTAGTGCATTTACAATAGCATTTTTTAGATTTAATTAAAATTGATGTAGAAAAACTAAATTATATCCTGCAACTTACTAAATCAAATTTTGATGTGATAGAAGACGATCTTATAAGCAATAGAATTAAAGTGCTCACGCCGAGAGTTGAAAACTCCCAGAATGCAAAGCAGATTATAGATATTCCCTTTCCTGGCCGTTCGCTAACATTCAAATAGAAGAGGTCGCTTCTCTTCTATTTGAATGTTAGCGAACGGCGAGGAAAGGAAAATCTATAATCTTCTAAAAAATCTAAAGATACATCAGAATCTGCTTTGCATTCTGGGAGTTTCAACTCTCGGCGTGAGCATTTTAGGAATTTTTTTTCCAGATCAACATTCAGAATTAAAATCTTTATAAAAATAATTGTTTGAATAATTACCGTACGACAGCAAACGACAAACACCAAGATATGTTGAAATTTCAGTGTCATTTATAGAAACTGGGTGAATTGAATCAGCATACTACATTCAAATACAGAAATCAAATAAACTTAATTTTTATTAAGAAGACAATGTTAAAAAAAGAAAAGTAGGTGAAGTCTATGGAAATTCTATTAATTAAAATGAATAATGAATCTAAAATCTTATATAACGTTTTTGTACATATTATTATAAGTAAATTGAAATGGAACTGAAATTAAAAGATTGGTGTTCTCAAAGTTTTTTTTTTTTTTTTTTAGACACAAAAGTCTGATTTTTTTAAGACACACTAGTCTAAATTAAGTGATAAATGTCGGGAATGTTTCATTAAAATATATAATTGCAACATATATTTAATTATGTAAATAGATACAATGACTGTACGAACTTTTGAAATTACAAGAAAAAAAAATTCAAAACCGACGGATATTATATATTTCTTTAATCTTTATTAAAGCCGGAACGATTGATTTTTATTCATTTTTTTAAATAGTTTACATTGTAACAATTTTAATTTACTTTTTAATTTCGTATTTTAGACCTTAAACTTCTAATTGTTAAATTTATTTCAAAATCTTTTAAATGAAATGCATGGGTTTCTTTTAATTTAGGCTAATTAATGAAATATTAAAACTACGTTCGATCTGAATTTATTTTAATCGTTCTTCAGAAATGTCTAAACAGGTACTCACGTGAATCTCAGCGGATATGTCGTATTCTCTTAAATGGAATTGCTGCGTCTCATTCAGCCAATGACTGTCATTCGGAGGCCACGTCTTTTTAAACTTCACTTCAGGATAAAGATGAGTCAGGAATTCTCCAGGACAAAAAGTAATGGAAGGCAAAGTCAGATATACCTGTCTGACCATTTCCACATTGATCTTAGCTGGGTAACTGAAATATCGACGTAGTGCATCTGAGATCTGGTAGATGGCAACGAAGACACAGACAGTGATAGCAATAATCCAAGCAATTCGTAGAAATGCAGAGGAATCCTTTGTGAAAACGACTTTCACTCCTGGAATACTCACATCAGTATCCTTCGCTAAGGTCTTTACATTGGAATACATTGAATTTTATTCTTTATGTTAAATTAACGATAGCTCTTATTTCCAGAGTAATAACTAATTTCCATTTTTAAGAGCCAAACAAGAACGGGAAAGTTAGTTTTCGTGATCAATTCCTCTTTCAAAATAGCAAAATTCTGCTATATCAAGAGTGCTTTATAGTTATACCCTTAAAAAAGGGTAAACGAAATTGTTAATTTTTACTAACTTTCCTTTCACTATCAGGTTCCCTTCAGAGCTTCAAGAGACTGTGAACCGTTTCTCTTCGACAGCCTTTATTTTGTGTCATCAGAAATGCAGTCTTTCGTTTCGTCTGTTTTTATCCTGGGTAGTTATTAATCAGCTTTTATCGATGATTCCGCTGTGGGCGAGGTTGACATGAAAGGCTAACAGAGCTGCTATTAGCTCTCTCGGCGAATATGAATTAACATTTCCGGATACTGTAATATCCTGTCTCCTGTACAACCCAGAAAAACAATTACTCTACTTCAGTTATAAACAGTGAATCATTTTTTTTGACAACTGAAATGTTTCTTGTTTCAATATTGTGATACCTTCAGCTATATAATTTAATCTATAAAGAATTCAGATTAAATAATTTATTATGTTTAGAAGTTATTAATATTTCATTATTATTTTCACTAATAACTTCTTCTTTTTGTAGTCCATAGTTCTGTATTTATTTATACAGGGTGATTCAAAATTCCCTGTACAAACAAGGTAGGTTAGGAATACAAAAAGAAACCGAACTCTTAGTGATACGTATGTCCGCAAACGCCATCCGAATGTGCTAGAAGGTACTTTAAGGTTCAGAAATAAAAGACAACAAATAAGATGGACAACATGTTTATTAGCCCTTTGTTTACAGTATGACAGTAAGGTGTACACTTACAAGTTCACATAGGTGCTTAAAGTTCCTTCTACTCACAGTAACACACGCCTCAGAACATCGTTGCATGGATTGCAGAACATTTGTGAAAATGTGCTGTCTTCCGAGGACACATCCAGCTGCCACGGCGACTTTTGAGAAGAGGTCAGCATCAGAAGCAATGGGTATCTCGTAGATAATGCTTTGAGGTAACCTTAGAGAAAGAAATTAACGAAGTAGCTCACACTGCTCTCACACTGTGCTGCAAAACAGCGCCCTCTAGAACAATCTTGTGGCGTTTGCGGATATCCGATTCACTATGAATACAGTTTCTTTTTGTATTCCTGGCCTACCTTTCAAGTTTGTACAGGGAATTTTGAATCACCCTGTATATTGTTTTGACTACTGCCGTTCAACAAAAGTACCTATGATCACAACATGGTTTTAAAATATGCTTACTTCAAAAATAGCTTTTACTTCTTATCACAGTTTCTAACTATTTCAAACTAATTTATTTTGTGGCTGTTGGATATTTTGAAAAATTCCTAAAAGAATAACGAATAATTGCAGTTCCTTACTCAAAACGTAAACTCATTCCAGTTTCCTAGAAAAAAATAGCCAGTTTTGAAATTAACTGAGAAATTGTCTTTACTGATTTTACAATCAAAAATGCAAAAAGTCAAGTTTTATATTTATTTCCATAATGCTAGGTAACCTATATAATATAACAATAAAGATAAATATAACAATAAATATATTCCTTTTTGTGAAATATACGGTATCAATACATCGAAAATTTAGTTTTTTTCTTATTTCATTTAGGGGAAAGTTGTCCAAAATGGCGTATTATCTTCTTTAACTTTAATTGAACGAAATCTAGCAAATAAAAAAGTATTGTACACCATTATTCATTTAGCTAGGGTCTTTTGCTGTAATAAAATGGTGCTGATTAGTAAATTAATTCATTTTTATATTTGTATTTTAAGTCTAATTGGTATATGTAACTACCCTTTTTGGACAACTGGTCGAACAAAATGGGGTTCCCATAAGAAACAATGTAAAATGCTGTGTTAATATAAAACTTTGTTTATTTATACTTTAATGACATTAAATAACATTAGGAATATTGTAATTGGTCATTAATTACAGTATATAACTGTCCTAAGCACAGCAATCGAAAATGAATCATCTTCCTCAGCGTTCGAACATTCGAGCGTTCGTCTCATTCTGAACCATCACTAGTTTCCCTGTTTGACCCGACCGTGAATTACATTACGAAAAATGGCTTCTCTCGTCACATAAACGACTCAGCAGAATAAAGGATATGCCAAAATACTGACTCATAGATAAGGAAATGAAATATGTACTCGCCCAATACTTATCTTCGCATGTAACTGAGTACAACGCACCAAAAACTTTGGCAAAAATTGAAAACTTTTCTTTTCAGAACTAAAAATCACACTAAAACTCAAGCAAGTGTCATTCGACTTTCACTATTCAACTCAAACTATTGCTATGGCGTCCAATAACAGTAGTACTATGGTTTCCCGCCGATAGCAGTACTAATCAAGAAGAACTTGAATGTCCCAGTTTGACCCACTGTCCCCATTTTGTCCAACTCTCTCCTACTATTCTTTGCGCTGTTTTTATAAAATTCACCCAAGTTATTGTCGAAGCAGTTATTGCAATGATGAGACAAAGAGAGGAAATATTTATCTACCTTTCCAAACTTACTACACTTCTTTACTATGACGATATTGAGCTCTTTATTACCTTTATTTTCTACATTATAATAGAAAAAAAAGGATTTCCATGGATTTTCATGTATGTTTACAGTATATTGAAAACAAAACATTTTAGCAAGTTGGAAAATGACATATCGATGATTTATTTATAATTGCATACAAATGTAATAAAAAAAACCAGATTAACTGCGTTACTGTAGTTCTCCCACCGTAACGTCGACTGCGGGCACCAGATGGCAGAATTATGGTAGAATTAGAACCGATTGTATATTCCATTTTACAATGCATGAAAAATTTTACATATTTAGGGGAATTTGTTTGAAAAAAAAATAACTGATTTAGCTTCATGTTTACTTAAATATTCCTTTTTTTATCAATTTTTATTTTTATATGATTAATATCGGCCCAGAGGTGACGGCCCAGCTGAAGGGGGGAAGAAAGGGAACAACGGAGAGTCAGTATAGACACAAGAAGACGATTCAAGGAAGAAGTAATCCGGACGTTACGTCTACGAGCTCCCGTTCCATTTAAAGAAAATTAGGCACACAGACTATTCCCTTATTTTCGTGTAGTTATCATTCCCATCAGTTTCGTAAGTCCGAAACTCTTAAATGTATGGAACCGCTGTTTCAGCTTCACTGCGATAAAGTCAACTTCAGTGGTAACAAGATTAACTTAAGTATCGGCAAAAATTAAGTAAGGATTTCAAGTGAAATATGTACGAAGCAACAAATAAACGTTTTCGTTGAAAAGTAGCCTATTTGTATTTATCATACTCATAGCAAATTATTTTAGTAGAACCTACAATTTAAAATTTAGCATTACTAATTTAATCTTATTAAGATAAAGTCACGTCGTTAGCCTTCACCCTATGAAAAAAAAAATCTACATTAAAACAGCTTTCACAATTAAAGACTGACTTTAGTTTACTATAATTAGAGAAAGAAGTTTCAGTATTAAACTTGAAAACCGGTGGGATTTTATGATTCAAATTTTGTATTAAAGAACAAAAAAAAATTCCTCCAAATGATTAATAATTAACCAGAGTGATCGTTGACGGTTAAGTCTTCTTAATTACCATCGGTTAGGAAATAGTTTTTCAAAATTTTGAAATTTCTGCTGTCTAGAAATCTTAATGTAAGATCTCATTTCACATTTTTAAATTTCGATTTTTGTTGCTCTATTATTCATCAATGTTTGATCTGAGTAATCTTGAGATGATGTGATGATATTTTCACAAATGATGAACTTATAATAATTAGTAACAGGAAAAAAAACTGAATAATATCATGAAAACATAGAACAGAAAGAAATAAGAATCTTTTTAATACTTTTGTTTTAAAAATAATTAAACTGTTTTTAAAACTACTGTTTTAAAATAATTTTAAATAATTTTTAAATAATTAAACTGCTTTAAAATTCTACTTTATAATGAAAGTTTAAAAATGAATGCACTAGAATAACATGTAATGATGAAGTTTTAAAAAAGACCAGAAACACAGTAATTAAAAAACATGGAAACACATTAAAATCACGACCGGGTTTCAATAGGACCTGCCGATCTTTTTCAAGTTACTTTATGATTTTATGTTTCCATGTTTTTTAATTATTGTCTATCTGGCCTTTTTTAAAAATTTCATCATCAAAGTTCACACACGTTAAAAATTCTACAAAAATAACATATACAGTAGAATAAAACACATTGTTATTTTATTATTATTAGCTCATTCAAAGAAAGACAAGTAACATGAGTTGAAAATAATGGATTATAAATTTTTGATTCGTAACACTATTTTACATTTTTATGATCTGTGCGTAATTTTTCGTACACATACGATGCATAAATATATATTATTCACAACAATGAGTGAGACCAAATTATTTACCAAGTAACATCCTGATTCCGATGATTGTATATTATCCACATTTATCATAAAATACAAATATATAAGTGAATCTAGAGTTCGGAATTTTTAAATTACAGCATAGTAATGTTTCAAATTCGAGATTGGGTTTCTATATTATATTTATATTAGGTTGTTGCAAAAATAATGCATTGTCTTGCTTTGACTTTTACATATTAATTGTGTAATAAATCTTGTTGTTTTTATTTCTTATCATATATCATTTTAAAGTTTTTATTATGCTCTTTCTCTCTATATAATCCATTTTAATTTTAACTGCGTTTTTGTCTAGTTTAAGACCTTAGAAGACAGGATGACAAAACACGAGTTTCGCCAAATCTAGTGCAGCACAAACAGCTTGAAGCATTGCTCCCTTTTCGACTGTGCTCTTCTGCTGCACTGCTATCATCTGCTGCCAGCAATGAACGGAACCGTTTGAATTGAAAACAGGAGTCAAAGAGCCACAGTCAAGGTCGTCGCCCGAGGGCGGCAGTCGCTGCTGCGCAGCAAGTGAGTGGAACTCCACCTTTAAAACGATGAACATGGCTTTGCTTATCCCTCAAGCCAAGCAGTAGCGTGATGGGGTATTTTGTAACTACGAAGCCCCGCCTATCCTCAAGTGGTCCATTGAACGACAACCAAAGAAATCGCCGTTTGAAAGTCTGCTCGTTGCTTCTTTTAAGCAACAGAAACGACACATTTCTCGATCGCATTGTGACGTGCGATGAAAAATGGATTCTGTTTGACAACCGACGACAACCAACGAGGTTCAGCGCGGTGGTTGGATTGAAATGAAGCTACGTAACACTTCCCCAAGCTGAAGTTGCACCAAAAGAGGGCATGGTGACTGTTTGGTGATCTGTAGCCGGAGATGTCCAGCTTTTCACCTTTCTAAGTTGCTCTAAATGGTGTGAGACGGTTGAATGATTAACGTTGAGTTCCTCAGCAATCTCTCATGTAGTTTTCAGCTGATCAGCTTCGATTGTCGTCTTCAATTGACTGCCGTCGTTAACAGCAGAAGGACGCCCGCGACCTTCCTCATTTTCATAGCTCAATTCACCACGGCCGAATTTTCTAAACAAACGTAACCATTCGTTAACACTGTCTTGACCTCAAAATTCCCTAACGTTTCGAGTTGTTTGTGCAGCACTGCGTCCGAGTTTAAATTCGTAGAAATAGATTTGACGAAACTCTTGTTTTGACATCCTATCTTTAAAGACATAAAACTAGACAAAACCGCAGATAAAATTAAAATAGATTATATAGGAAGAAAAAGTATAACATAAGCTTTAATATGATGTATAATAAACAATATAAACAACAAGGAGGGGGGGGGGAGGAAATAGGCACTTCTTTTTAAAAATAATAGTGTATTAAAGGAATTTTGGGATTCACTGAAATATTATTGCAAGAAAATTGCAGATCGAAAACCATGGAATTTTAATAAGAAGATGAAAGATAGTTTGAAGTCGTTATTAATAAAATAACTGTTACTTTGTTACACGCTTTAGCCTAAACGCAAAAATTTGCAAGATTTCTAGAAACGTTAAAATGGAACATCCAAGAAATAGACCAAGACTTCCGCCAATATCACTCAGCATCTGTGGAATTGTATAACCAAAATCTTTAGATACAACTTGCTTAATGTTTTCACTCAGATCGATGTGGAATTCTATATTCTTTTTTTCGAACAATGAAATTTCTTGTAATTGCATTAGGTGATGTTGAACATCATCACACATTTCTAAGCAACTGGAGCTTTTGGAATCCCACACAGAATCATACACCTTTGTTAGATTCTTATACTCCTGCATAAGGGTTTCATAATCCCAACAAAGGCTTAAATTCACATTTTCATCTGATATGAAAGGCATTCTAAAAAAAAAAGAAAAAAAATAATTACTCATAAACAAACTATATACATGTTAATGATTCCACAATGCAAGATATAGGCTAATAATTTATTACTAAAAACATTACCACACTGCTTAACTCTAACGAATCATAACAAAGAAAAGT
>JAFIDM010066627.1:24248-75489 GCA_023159025.1 Thereuonema tuberculata
TAATTATTGTTAATTAGGCAATTTGAACAAAATATTGTATTCACTATATTAGCACAATGTCAATTAATATGTATTATTGTACATTTTTAAAGTTAATATTGTTACCTGTGGAATCGTCCATCCCCCTAAAAAAGTGGATTTCCCGTACTCTAATCCATCGCAGTGAGAGTGGTGTAATCCGACCCTATCCCCCTCTGGATAGTGGACTCTGTCGCGGGCATATAATGCAGCGCAGAGAGCTGCAGAGTCAGTTGGTTTTGTGGCTCTGAGCCACTAGAGGGTCTCCAACGTGGAGAGAGCGAACGAAGCAGAGAAGTTTGGCGAGCGTCCGCCCCAGAGAAGAAGTTAATCAAAGCCGTTGAAGTCAAGCCAATTGCGGGGAAGATTGGGAAACACCGTACGCAGACGAGAAGGCTTCGAAGAAGTTAATCAAAGCCGTAGAAGTCAAGCCAATTGCGGGGAAGATTGGGAAACACAGTACGCAGACGAGAAGGCTTCGAAGAAGATAATCGAAGCCATAGAAGCCACCAGGACCGGCCCGAAACATAGAAGCCACCAGGACCGGCCCGAAACATAGAAGCCACCAGGACCGGCCCGAAACATAGAAGCCACCAGTACCGGCCCGATTGGAGAAGCCACCAGGACCGGCCCGAATTGAGAAGCCTTCAGGATCGGCCCGAACCAAGAAGCCACTTGGACAGTCCCGAGCGAGTCACCAAATTGAAATTATTGACCTGTAAATTTCGTAATTTATTTTTACTGAATAAATTCTCTGATTTGTTTTAAAATCTTGCTCCTATCGCATTCAATCCCCCACTGCCACCGAACCAGCCCAAAAGTTCGGTAGCAATATTCATAACGAAATTAGAGAATAAAAAAGCTTTTCTTTTCCTTGACTAAACCTGAACAAGTTTCTTGCTCAAAAGAAACGAACTTTTGTTTAAGAGTATTAAAGAAGATATTTTATAGGTAATGAGGTTCTAGTATCATTAATGTTAAGTTTACTTACCTATACGTTAATGATTATTAAAGCTGCAGATAAGTTGTAACGAAACTAACCTTACTTTAAAAACAATAGCCAATTTCACAATAACTAAAAGAAACGTTAAAGACTGTTGTTGTGATAAGTGTATTTAAGCAGTATTTACGATAAACGAAAGGTAAGTAAAAAAACCTACTTGTATTCACACGATAAGCATACATCGAAAAACTTGATTACTTAACAAGACACAGCAACGTCTCCAGGAAATCCGGATTCATCTTCTTCCCGCACGTGCGCACTAAGAATGACATTTTGTCTATTCCAACACCCCCCTCAAAATGACATTTGTTAAATTAAAACTTTAATTTAAACCCCAGTGGTCGCCAAACTTATGAAGCTTCTGAGCTATCGTATGGTTTTTAAATCTTACTGTGAGCTACCAACCAAAAGAACTACCAACTTTTTAAAAAAAATCTTATATTTGTTTATTGCCTATAAACTTATATTTCTCCGTAGTACATAGGAAATCAATTTTAATTAAACTTTATATAACAAAAAGAAATTGAAATTTAATTGTACATAAAAAAAAATAAATTCAAGTGTAGTTAGTAAAAAATAACAAATGTAAGAACAGATTTTTTGATCAGACTTATTAACTTCAATGAGAAGGATGGAACTCTTTTTTGTCATCAACAAGTTTTTTAATGTTGGGAGAGTAGGTAGTGGCTTCCATTCGAATACAATTGTCCAAGTGTTCATCAGTGAGTCTGTTTCTGTACTTATTTTTAATAAATTTCACACTGGAAAACGAAACCTCACACAGATTTGTAGAGCTGAACGTTGTCTTCGCTTTGAGACCAACCTGGACCAAAATTGGATATTTCTCTTTAGGAACAAGAGGCCAAATATTTTCAGAGCTTGAAGAAAGCGATTTTACAGATAAGTCATTTTGAAAATCAATCAGTTCCAACTCCACTGCAGCATTGTCTTCTTGAAAATCAAAATGCTCCGTGACACGAGTTGAGAACTCTTCAGCATCAATAATTATAAAAGCCATTTGACAAACTATGCAAGAATTGAAATCCTTTTGAAATCTTGGAAGTATTTGTTGAATTCATTCTCAAATCTGAAATAATTTCAACGTATTGTTTGGTGTTGTAAGAAGGTATTCAAGTTCCTTGCTTGTCAAGGGTTTGTTTCAAACAGGCAAAGTGTTTGTATTCACCTTGGATGATTTTTTTCCCATAATTCCAGCTTTTTTGAGAACGAAGCAACATCTGAAATTGTTCCACCAATATCTTTCTCCCTACCTTGAAGCTGCAAATTAAGGATATTTAACTTTTCGGTGATGTCTGCGAGAAAAACAAAATCCTGCAGCCAAACCGGATCTTCTAGTTCACGGAAGGATTCGCCTCGTTCTTTCAAAAATTCTACAAATGCAGGAAGCAACTCTTGAAAACATTGTAAAAGTCTGCCTCTACTAAGCTAACGAACTTCCATATGAAGCAGTGGATCACCATACTGGCAATCTAGTTCATCAGTCAGTACTCTGAACAAACGTCTCTGAATTGCATACGTTGTAACTTTGTTCACTATTTTTATGACTGTTTTCATTACATTGTTCATACTTAAAAACTTTCTACACAGTGACTGCTGGTGTATTACACAATGGCAAAACAGAAATTTCGAAAAACTGCTGTCTTTACGACACAAGGTTATGAATCCCTTCTCTCTGCCTACCATCACAGGAGCTCCATCAGTTGCTAAGCCCAGCAACTTATTTATAGAAATATTTTCAGAGTTGATAAGATCTTTAACTGCTAAATATATGTCCTATCCTGTAGTGCGTCCTGTTAACGGTATAATCTTTACCAGCTCCTCTGTTATTTGGAAATTATCACAAACCATTCTTGCAAAAACGGCCAACTGAGTGTATCAACTATATCAGTCGATTCGTAAGGTTGCAAGGAGAAATAACTGCAGCGATCAAAGTCAGTTTTAAGTTGTGAGGTATCGTCAGAACTCATAACGTCAACCCTTCTCATTACTGTATTTGTAGAAAGCTGTACAGATTTAATAGCAGACATTATCTCAGTTTTATTTTTGAAACTATCAAATAATGCATTGCAGCTTCTAAAAATGCAGTTTTGATTATTTCACCGTCTTCGTACGATTTCTTAATCTGTGCAATAATAATATTTGAAACTCGGAATGACGCCTCAGTTGCTGCTTTATTCTTGTTTAATGGTTTTAAAAAAGTTTATTGTTGAGCATTAAGTTTAGATTTTAGCTGCCTTACCTTTTCTTTCCTTAAAGCAGAATTCAGTGGGAAATCCTTTTCAATCTCTGCGTGAACGGTTTTGAAGTGACGTTCGACGTTCCCAACTGATACACTTGCATAGCACAGTAAACACACACATTTGTCCCTAACCTGGGTAAAAACGTAATCGGTTTCCCATTCCGAATGAAAGTGATAAGTTTTTTTGCATTTTGCTTGAAAACGCCATCATTAGAACAATGGCAGATGCGCGGGAGAAACAAGCAGTTGTTGTTGTCAGCATCAGCTCAGTGGAGGAATCAAGGTAGACGCGATCTACCGAAAATGTCCTCGCGAGCTACTAGTAGCTCGCGATCGACGGTTTGGCGATCTAGTCAATAATTTAATGGTTCATAATTTCATAAGGGTATCATTGACAGTCTAATACACTGGATGCCCTTTATATGCTTTGGAGTAAACAGTCCTTTTGTCATTACGTCTGCAGGCATTTCTTCTGTTTGTAAATATCTTACAGTCACTTGTTTATTTTGCACTGCTTCACGGATGAAATGATATCTGATATCAATGTGCTTGGTTCGGTTATGAAAAACTGGGTTTTCGGTCATGTATCTGGCACCGGAATTATCGTTGAACAGTATGGTTGGCTTTTCGAAATTTCCTATAATTTCTGCTATAAATTTCCTGATATATATAGCTTCTTTTGCAGCTTCCGTTATTGCCATATACTCTGCTTCTGCACTTAATAAGGCGATTGTTCGCTGTTTTCTAGCTTCCCATCCTATGGCTGTATTAGCCAATTTGAAGATATAACCAGTATATGATCTTCGGTCGATGATATTTCCACCCCAATCAGCATCTACAAAACCGATCAGTTCTTCCTTGGTTTTTGGAAATATCAAACCATAGTTTTCTGTCCTTTTTAAGTAGCGTAAGACTCTTTTTTCCGCTTTTCATTGTTCTTAGTTGTAGTCAGTGTTGAATTGACTTAAAATGCTTACAGCATATGAGATATCAGGACGTGTGGATGTGGCTAAATACATTAATGAACCGACAAGATTCTATTAAGGAATTTTCTACATTTCCTTTTCTTCTTCCTCTGTTTTTGGCTTCGCATTTTTCGTCAACTTGCTATTTGGATCGAGGGGTGTTGAAATTGGCTTGCAATTTTCCATTCCGAAACGTTTTAATATATCTTGAATATATTTACTTTGATTCATTGTAATCTGCTTTTTCTCTATGTTCTGTTTTAACTGTATTCCCAAACAATAATGCATTGGTCCTAAGTCTTTCATTTCGAATGACTTTGCCAAATTCTTCTTAATTGTTTGTAGGGTTTTAATATTGTTTGAAGCGATCACTAGATCATCAACATAAACTGCAATTATTGTAGTTTCTTCATGCCGTTTCTTTATGAAAACGCAGGAATCTGCATTTAATGGTTTAAACTCCATCCGCTTCAGCTCGTAGTCGAATTTCTTATACCATTGTCTTCCCGAGTGTTTCAAACCATATAAAGCTTTATGTATGTTGAAAACTTTATTTTCGAAGGTTGTTGTCGAAATATTTCCTGGCATTATGTTTTCCAATCCCTCCGGAATTTCCATGTAAATTTCTTCTTCGATTTCTCCATTTAAGTATGCAATGACGAAATCGAGTTGATATACTTCGAGTTCCAACTCTACTGCCATAGCCATCATCAATCGAATTGATTCCAGTCTAACGACTGGGAGAAAAAGTCTCTTGAAAGTCAATTCCTGGTTTTTGTGAAAAACTTTTGCTACGATTCTTGCTTTCCTGCGTTCAACTGAACCATCTGCTTTATTATTTGGTTCTTAAAATCCATCATGAACCAACAACTTGTCTTTCTTTTGGACGATCAACGAGTGTCCAAGTTTTATTTTTGACTAACGCTTCATATTCTTTTTGCATTACTGGATTCCATTCATTTGCTTCGGGGGAGACAAGAGCTTCTTTAGCTGTTACAGGATCTTCGAATTCACCAATGCTAATCATTTCAGCTGTTTCGCTTTTCGCTGATTCTTTTTGGTTTTCTTCGTCGTTAATTTGAACGTCTTGTTCACTTGCTTCAGACTGTTCTTCTGACGTATTAGGAATCATCACATATTGTTTCCTTGGTCTTTCTGGTTTTCCAGTTCGAATTTTTCTTGGTCGACCTTGTCCTTTCTTCATTTTCTGAATGTTTTCCTTAAGTACATCTTGTGGATCGACTTCTTTGTCAGCTTCGTCTGAGAAAATATCCTCCTTATTGGTGGTGTTTGTCCGTTTGAATAAAAATTCGTCATCAATGACGTCTTCTATCTCCCTATTTGGTTGGAATTCATGGATAAACTTGACGTCTCTACTTCGGTAGACCTTTCTTGACTTTGGATCCCAAACTCTGTAAGCTTTTGATTCTGGCGAGTAACCAATGAAAATACATTCCTTTGACTTTGACTTGAACTTTCCTTTGTTGGGTGTTTTGTGTAGTATGAACGCTTTTGTTCCAAAAATACGGAAATATTTTACTGTTGGTTTTCTACCTTTCCACAGTGTATATGGAATTTCACCTTATAAACTTCGTGAAGGACATCTATTCCTAATGTGTGTTGCAGTAAGAATTGCTTCCGCCCAAAAAGTTGTAGGTAATCCAGCCTGGATCAACATACATCTGGCCATTTCGACTAAAGTTCGATTTTCCCTTTCCTCTACTCCATTTTGTTGAGGTATATATTGTACAGTCAACTGGAGTTTAATTCCGTTCTCGTGTAGGAATTTACTGAAATTTCCACTAGTATATTCAGTTCCATTGTCCGATCTTAAGCATGTAATTTTCTTCTCAGTTTGATTTTCAACCGAAACCTTATATTGCTTAAAAACGTCTAAGATCTCACTTCTTTTCTTCAAGAAATAAACATCACACCATCGTGACTTATCATCGATGAACGTAACAAAATATTTGGAGCCTCCATGGGATTGAATTGGCATCGGACCACAAATATATGTATGAATCAATTCCAACGTTTGTTCACATCTGTTTTCACTTGCCTTTGGAAAAGGTGCTTGGGTTTGTTTCCCTTTGATACATATTTCACAAGGATTTAATTTTTCCTTTGTATCAAATTTTAGTCCGTACACTTTATTCAGGATCATTAACTCCGTTAAATTCCTTTCATTTAGGTGTCCAAACCTCTCGTGCCATTCTTGAATCGAATTACATTCCTCTTCTGCAATTCTGGTCTTTTCTTTCATTTCAGATACAAAATAAAGACCTTCCTTCTTTTTGGCAGACATTATTTTCTTTTTATTCTTTGGATTTATCACAATCGCTTTATCCCTTTCAAATATTACTTTGAGACCGTAATTCATCATTTTTCCCACTGAGAGTAAATTCGATCGAAGGTCAGGTACAAGCAACGTATCGTGAAGCTTAACAGTTGAGTTATTGTTTATCTTCACTTTCACAGTTCCTGTTCCTTTTATTTCTGTAGTTTTGTCATCTGCTAGTCTTAAAGTTGATGTTCCGGCTTTTTCAAGTTTAATAAAAACTTCCTTTATCTGCACACATGTGAGATGATGCACCAGAATCGAAACACCAATTTCCTTTCTGATTAGCAGTGTTAACTTCCATTGATGTTTCAACGTGTCTCGTTGTATGGCAACTTGTAGACTGTTGTTTTCTCTTACTAGGTAATTTAGCTCTACAATCTTTTACCATGTGACCAACTTTATTACATCTATGGCATTTAAATTTAAATTTGACTTCTTCTTTATTTGTAACTTTCTCTTCATTACAATGATTATTTCTCTCTCTATTTTTTCTGCAAGCGTACATTGCATCTGTTGAATCACTGTTCAAGTAATCTCGCTTTCTAGCTTCAAACTCTTCCATCATCTCAATCCTAATTTCAGTATTTTCAGAAGTATTTCAGGAGTAGGTAATGTTTGTTGAGTTTCTATTGCTATTCTGAAGGGGTTATACACATCAGGGATACTATACAGTGGTAATATTGTGAGTAGTTCATCCACAAGCTGTAAATTCACTTCCTCCAGCTTATCTACGATGTCGAAAAAATTGTCCAAATGATCACTCATATTTTCACCTTCTTGCATTTTGAGCAAAATTAGTCTCTTTAGTAGCATCGCCTTCCGAGCAAGTCCTTGCGACTGATGGATTTGATGCAACTTTTCCCAAACCTCATGCGATGTGGCACATCCTTTTATTTGTTTTAGTTCCGCCGAACTAATCGTCATGATTAAATCTGCTATCGCTTTTTTCATCAGCTAATATCCAGTCTTCGATTGCTCTTTGAGAATTAGAATATCCTTCTAAAAGGTTTGGCTTAATTTTACTACCATTTACGTATGTCGACGATTCATTTTTGATAAGTAAGGCTAGAACTTTTATCTTTCAAATATCAAAGTTGTCTTTCGTTAACGGTTCTATGCATCTAATTCTATGCATCATTCCGTTTGCACTTGTCCGTCAGTTCCGAAAGTTAGGCTTAAAGGCTTATCACTTTTTCCAAACGCATTTGATAATTTTTTTCTAGATAGTTCAGGCGCAGCGGAATGCGTTGTCTGGTCCATAACCTGTTGTTGGGATAAGTGTATTTAAGCAGTAATTACGACAAACGAAAGGTAAGTAAAAAAACCTACTTGTATTCACACGATAAGCGTACATCGAAAAACTTGGTTACTTAACAATATACAGCAACGTCTCCAGGAAATCCGGATTCATCTTCTTCCCGCACATGCGCACTAAGAATGACGTTTTCTCTATTCCAACAAAGACAAATATGACCGTGAAATTTTAGCAATTCATTAGAAAATATCTAACATTTTTAACACTATTTAAACTTCGGAAACGGAGACTGAAAGTTTAAAAATCTAAAATGATAAGCTATAAAGAAATAATTATCCTATAATCCTATAATTTATGTTGGCATCGAAATCCTTGATTCTGTTTTCTTTTCTTTCTTTCTTTGTTTTACATTACTATTCAAAAACAAGCTTTTTTTAAAAGGAAACTAAAAAAAAAAGAAAGAAAGAAAAAAGTGTATAAAGGATTTTTGGTGATTTTTTAACTTGATTGAATTCTTTAAGGACTCCCTTTTTTTAGATTTTCAAGCATTTTAGATTTCATTTTCCAGATAATGACCTATTCCTATATTGTGAATCGATAATTAATGATAGTTTTCATTATCTGTTACTATTTTAAGTATTTCAAAGGATTTAAAGAATAGTTAAGAATCGTAAATGTCACTAACATTCCAAACTAATCATAGAAAACTCAGAGCTTTAAATATAAAAGTTGTTACAGTAATACATCGTGTGTAGACTGTAATATATAAGAGACCATAACACACAAATCTTATTAAACAAAAATATACTTCTTTCACATAACATGTTTCGAGAATTTCTCGTCTTCACATGTGTACATAACTAAAAACATAAAGTAACCAGAACTATATCAAAAAATACAAAGAATATTCTTAATAATAACATCAAGTTTAAATGAAGTTAAACATCCAGCGTATGAAGGAGCACGAGACGGCAGTGAAAGGTCGTAATAAGCAATATTTAACGGCAATTCATAATAATCCACAAACAGGGCATGAAATTATGCATGACAATCCAATATTTTTTGCTACAGAAAAGGATTGTTACCTAAGAAAATTTTACGAATCATTAATAATTAATACGCATAGATGTTATAACACAGAAGTGTCAATCCGGAATGCATTGTTATATGATTTAAAATGATACAATTTAAACTTGATGTTATTATTAAGAATATTCTTTGTATTTTTTGATGTAGTTCTGGTTACTTTATGTTTTTAGTTATTTACACATCTGAAGACGAGAAATTCTCAAAACATGTTATATGAAAGAAGTATATTTTTGTTTAATAAGACTTATGTGTTATGGTCTCTTATATATAAAAGTTGTTCTTCAATTTTTAAATTTATTGTGGATTTACCATCGAATTTTTGGAACTCTGTAGAAAAGTCGTCTAAATATTGTAATAGCTGTTAAAAATTAAATATTTAACTTTAATTCAATCTTTAGTGTTTAATAAAATTTAAGTAATTAAAAAAAAAGAAAAGAAACAAGAAATTCTTCGAAAAAATTGGAAAAGTAACTTGTCTCCCCATCTTTGAATTATCTTTTATTTTACTTTTAATTTATTTTTTAAAGTAAAGATTAAATTATGTTAATCTATATTTAAGTCTCCAAATAAATAATTAAAACAAAAAAAAAGAAATATAAAAAAAATTCAGTCAAATAACAAAGTAAAAAGTAAAATTTTAATTTGGTGGTGTACCAATTGAATAATTTAGTCGAATATAAAACATTCAGAATATATTTATAAAGAATAAACGTATTTTGACAATATTGTATTATTTATAATACTATATTATTTATTAATTGTATGCGTTTACGGAAAAAAAGTTCAATATTTATTTATCTTGAATTTCGGTTGATTCAAATGTAATTTCAGAATTTTGTTCTTACGATACATCATCCAGTTATGAAATCATTTCTTTTTTTTTTTTCATTTATTCTGATATATTCTTAAACTTCTTGTTCTAAAATGGACAAAAATGAATGAAAACACTGAAAAATATTAGAGTAATAAAGAAACACTGTAAAAAAAAATCAATTCTTCAAGATATTTGTTCGACACTTTGACTTCATTGAACTGAAAACATTAATACTGTGTTTATTTCATCATGATGTTTTGTTTTTTTTAATTTTAAGCATTCCAAGAACTAAATACCTGAGTAATTCTGAAAAATCTTGATACATTAAAGTTAAGAATTTATATTGACTTTTTTTCTTTTAGTTTATGTTGGAAGATACTTCTGTGTATCCTCTATCTCATATATTCATGTACTCGAGAGGTCCACTGGAGAAAGGATTTATGTATCGGTATCAGCTGACCACTACAGAGGTAAGAATCTGTTTCAAAAAAATAACACTAATGCAATGTCCACGTTATTTATTTAAAATTAAATTGTATTATCAATTGTAAAATAGTTTTTTTTTTTTTTTTTTAGTTTAAGAGTAAAAGTTTTCCAAATAAACCGTGTGAAAAGGATATTCAATCTTACACAAGATGCTGGGATACATTTGTCAATAAAGAAATGAATAAAATAGCAAAATGCAGGTCAGCCATTCTTTCCATTTTGTTTGTAAGACAATCATTTTTTACTTCTTAATATGCAAAAAGATAATTTGAATGTAAATAAGATTAGAAGTGAAATGACTTATAATTTTTATGAAGGAGATAAGATTTACTAATCATCGAATAGATTAGAATTGCTTTCAGAGCAGAAGTTCTTCTAACAAATGCAATTCTTATCCTTCATTCAATAAACTCGTAGCATTCATTGCAAATTGCAAGTAAAATTTTCTTTTCAAGTTGAATCATCTGCAATGCTAAGCTCAGAGGAGAGAAAAATAGTGAATATTTAATAAAAAAAAACATTAAAAAAGAAAAATCAAAACGAGAGCAATTCTTTATGCGGATGAATTTAATGTGTGTAAATTTAGTTATGGAGGTATATGAAACCTATCACATATGCTTGAAGTAAAATTTACAAAATTTAAAAAAAAATGTCTTTAAAACTTAAACATGACGGTCCATCAGGTTTAGTTTTAAAGATATTTTTAAAAAAAAATTTCAATTTTAAAGTGTGAGAGCTTTCCATAGCAATTCTTTATTTTTTTCAATTTCTGGGATCTACTCGGTATAATGTTAATATCTTTTAACATAAACAAAAATATCTATTCTTTGTTACAAAACTACAAAAATATTAAAAATGAACATACAAAAAGAAATTACCCCAAATTTGAATATCCAACGTTAGAATCCATCAGCCCGAATTTATTATTTTAAAGGCAGAAGAATAAAGTTACTAAAAATAACAAAGATTTCAAGAGTAAAACAAGATTCGGCTAAACCAATCACCGTCTTCGTAAGTTACAAGGGTGGGTGCCCTTTTGCCAGTTTCGCCTCCGCGGAACGATACAAATTGTTTCTTACAAACACCACGTGATTTTGACACCACGCCCTTTTTTTTTGTGGTTGGAATACCACGTCGAGTTGTTTCTGTTAACACCATGATAGTAAGGAAAGGTTGGCTGCAGATTTGTGTGATTTTGTTTTTCTGGGAAGACTCAGAGATGGATGTACGAAATAAGGTAAGCCTTTTTTTAATACCTTCCATAATAATTTCTTCCAAATAAATCAGCCTTCAAATAATTTAACGACCTATGAGGTCAAGCTGTACGAGCTGCGCGCTAGGCCGAATCGTCTTTGACGATTAGCTGTAGTTAGAAAAAGTTAGATTCTGTAGATTTGTATTCGGGAAATAACTTACCTCATGAACTTTCTGATCTATTACAAATCAAAGGGCAATTCCAAGATATGTCAAAGACATACAGAATATATATTCAAAAAACATCTCCGTTACATGTATTAGATAGCATTAAGTTACAACCGCGATTTATCGTCTACATGATGGTTATGGCCCCCAGCGACGATTCCACTGCGCATAGTCCATTATGGTTATGGGACCAGAAACGATTCCACTGAGCATCGTAGAAAGAGGTTATATCGTATAACAACCCTATTGCACCGTGTAACTAAGATTTGTCATTAGGAAAATGGCTGGCATTATCCTCAAGTTTGACGGAGGAAATTATGCAAAATGGCGAATGCACATTAAGTCTCACTTGCAACGTGATGGACTGTGGGATGTTGCAAACACTCCGTTAAGCGACATCAAAAGCATGGAAGATGCACCTATTAAGTATAAACTCCTGAACAAAGCGCAAAAGGCGATAGGTAGGATAAGTGAATCCTTGGAGGATAATTATCGCATGCTAATACAGGATATAGATGATCCACACCAGTTATTGACGGTTATCGAGAAAAAATACAACGTGGTTGATTATCTGAAAGTAACCGATCTTAAGCGAGATCTTTTCACTATGACAAAATTGCAATCCGATGTTAACTTGCCGGAGCATCTTTTAAAGGTTAAACTTCTGGCGAAAGAAATAACTTCCAAAGGTGGTAGTGTACCTGATCACGAGGTTAGCTGGCTGCTGTTGTCAGGTCTCCCTAAAGAGTACGACTCATGTGCGCAGAATATTATGTCCAAACACGAGAGTGAGAACTATAATTCTGAGAGAGACATAGAGAGCATATTGGCAGAGTACAACAGAAAACACAGCAACATACGACATGAAACTGGTCAGGAAGAAAGCTTCAAGGCAGAGCATAAAGCACTTCCGGTAGCAACAGGAAAAGCCAAGAAAGACTCAAGAACCTGTTTCAATTGCGGCAAGAAAGGGCATATTGCCAGAGATTGCAAAAAGAAAAAGAAATCTGGTGATCATAGTGACAAAATAAGCCAGGAAAAACATAAGGTGGAAAAACATTTTTCTGGAGTAGTCGTGATGTATGGAGAACACAAAGAGACTCATAAGAAATCAACATGGCTTATAGACAGTGCTTGTAGCAATCACATTTGTAATGATCAGTGTTGGTTTAAGTCTTACGAGGAGCTCAAAAGTCCTATATTGATTTATGGTGTTTCGGATGAGCCAGTAGAGGCCATAGGCAAAGGGATCGTTCAATTTAAAGTTGATCTATTGAAAGGACGACCTCAAGTTAGAGAATTGACTAATACTTTCTATGTACCGAAAATACCAGTCAATTTGATATCTGCAGGGACGCTCGATGCGAAAGGATGTGATCAACAGATCAGGAATGATAAGCATACAGTAAAAGACCCATACGGGAATATCTTCCTGATAGGTGAAAGGAAAGACAACTTGTATCAAGTGAATTGTTTTCCCACTGAAGTCAGATCAAAGTGCTACTTCAACGAAACGAAACACGACAAGTATCTCTTATGGCACGCCAGGCTGGGGCACATATCCCCGAACAAAATGAAGATAATTCAGACTAAAGGTTGTCTAAAAGGATTGGAAAATGTCACCATACCTAAAAAGGAAAAGGACTCTTTTTGTGACAGTTGCAAGAAGGGTAAAATGACCAACATCAGTCATAAGAAAATCAGAAGTTTAAGATCAACTCATCCGCTTGAATACATATACACAGATCTATGCGGCCCTATGGAAACATCGAATGGGAAGAAAGCGTACATTCTTACTTTCATCGATGATTATACTCGGCGTAGCTTTGTGGACATCATTGAAAGCAAAGACGCGGTGTTTGAGAAAATAAAGTCGTTTACAGCTTATGCAGAAAGATCTAGTGGGCAGAAGATCAAGCACATACTCTCTGATCAAGGGTCTGAATATATCAACAAAGAAGTAACAAATTTTGTTAAAGAGAAGGGAATCAAGTTTCAACATTCGTCTGCATACCAACCGCAGCAGAACGGCATAGCGGAGAGATATAATAGATCGTTATTGGAGATAGCTAGAACCATTCTTATCGATGCAGATTTACCTATTAAATTCTGGACGTACGCAATCAGATGCGCCAATTACATTCTGAATAGAACTCCACACCAGAGTATAGATTTTGAGATACCGATATCACGATGGTACGGAAGTAGTGAACCCCCAAGCATAAAACACATGAAGAAGTTTGGGAGCCTAGTCTACTTGAAGAAGCCGAAGATTAAAGTGAAGAACAAGTTTGACTCAAGAGTACATCAAGGGATATTCTTGGGCTATTCAACCTCAACAAGAGGATACATTGTGTACAACGTTGATGAAGACAAAGTAGTGGAAACACGGAATGTTCAGGTGAACGAAAATCGCAGAGGCAGCGATGTTCTAAAAGGATTTAAGGACAGAAGAGAAGATGCCTACGATTTAAATCAGTTGACCAAGAGAGTCGATGATTCGGACACAAGTTCTTCAGAGGACGAAGAAGCTTCGAAAAAAGAAGAAGTTTTAAGTGATGGACCTGATAGTGAAAGTTCCAGTTCATCAAAGATTGAATCAGATCATGACCCAGATGACTCGGATGAAGACAAGTCACAAGAAGAAGAGCAGAACAACTACTTCAAGCTACGAAGTAGGCAAGTAAAGTTAAATCCCAAAATAAGTATAAATGTACAAGAATGTGAAAGTATACCTTCAAGTTATGCGGAAGCCATTCGCGGAAGAAGTGGACCAAAGTGGTTAGAGGCGATAAAGGAAGAGTTAATCAACCTTGAACAACATGATTCGTGGATCGAATCAGAACTTCCTGATTATGCCAATCCATTGTCCTCGAAATGGATATTTCGTGTCAAGAAAGATAGTAAAGGTAACATTGTGAAGTACAAAGCACGTTTGGTGATTAACGGATTTATGCAGAGGAAGGGAGTGAACTATAGTAATACATATTCACCTACACCTAGCATGACTATAATTCGTATGTTCCTAGCTCTCGCCGTGCAAAATGATTATTGCATACACCAATGTGACGTTAAGGGAGCCTATCTAAACGGACAGATTGATCATGATATATACATTGAAGTGCCAGAAGGCGTATTCCTGAAAGATCCCAAGTGCAATGGACTAAAACTCATGAAGTCAGTTTACGGACTTAAACAGGCAGGCCGGAATTGGTACGAGACCATGCGGAACAAACTAACCCAAAATGGATTCAAAGTGACAAGGTCAGAGCCGTGCATATTTACTTATCAGAATGGAAGAAATGATATGTACTTCTTGTTATTTTATGTCGATGACATCCTCATTATGGGAAGATCAAGCGCCATCGTTGAAAAGATCAAAGCAACCCTAGATAATTTGTTCAAAATCAAGGACTTGGGTGTTGTTAAAGAATATTTGGGTATGGACATCAAGTATGATAAAGTTCGAAAAAGAATCAGCGTTTCGCAGAAACAATTCGTCCAAGAACTGTTGAATAAGTTCCAGATGAATGACTGTAAGCCCGTGAGTACACCTTTGCTAGAAGGATCAAGTCTGAAGCAAGAAAGAGAGGATAAGAAAGATAAGTTGGGAAAGGAAGATCACCTCAGATATAGAAGCATTGTGGGAAGCATCAGTTATCTTAGTAATGTGAGCCGCCCTGATATCACCTATGCAGTCAATCGGTGTTCGGAAGTACTCAACTCACCAACGATCCTCGACATGCAGAATGCAAAGAGAATTCTGCGATACCTCCATGGAACCGAAAGTTACAAGTTAATATTTTCGAAGGGAGAGGACAGAATGGAAGCATACAGTGATGCAAGCTTCGCCGACAGATCTAAAGGAAGATCAACATCAGGAAGCGTAATCTTTTTGGGCAACAGTTTAATTTCATGGAAGTGTAAGAAACAAAGCATTGTAGCTCAAAGTACACAAGAGAGCGAACTGATTTCATCTAGCGAATGCGCAAGAGAAATAATAAGTATTAAAACGACGTTATATGAGTTACATTTTACAAAGTATACGAAAGAAAGTGTAACATTGTATTGTGACAATCAACCCACGCTAAAGTTGATTGAAAACAAGTTCCAGACTTCAGGCAGCAAACATATTAAACTTAAGTATTACATCATCCAAGATTATGTGGATAGAAGGGAGATAGAGCTTAAGTATGTGTGCAGCGAAGAAAATGGAGCAGACTTGTTAACTAAAGTTGTAAGTCAAGCAAGATTAAAGTATTTAGTTAGATGTTTGAAAGTAATTGACATCGATACTAAATGTTGAGTTATTCATTTTATTGATTGACAGACTCTTTGAATTGGAAGGGAGAATTGTAGATTTGTATTCGGGAAATAACTTACCTCATGAACTTTCTGATCTATTACAAATCAAAGGGCAATTCCAAGATATGTCAAAGATGTTCAGTAATAATCCGAAAGGAATATGAAACAATTGGACTACGCAACAATCGCGTTCGTGTAAAGATAAGACTCGCATGATACGAAGGGGTATCCGTTGTTGAACAACAATCGGGCGTGCAGTTCCAGTTGTTTTTTGAGTAGGACTAATGTTTGGTTATGTCGATGGATGAAGAACGAATACATGGCGAAGATGACGACAGATATGGAAACGTTCAGAAGTCCGATTATCTGAAAGATACGAGGGAATCACGAAGTTAAACGTTCCTCGTTTCTGGGAATAAGTGTGGTTTAACGGATTGAAGTTCGACCAAAGTGAAAAAGGTTAAAAGGATGAATCCAGTTCCAAGGATCGTCTACGATGGGATTCGAAAGGCAACGAATCTGAAGACAACGTCAACCAGATATTGAAAGTCGTTCAACGTAGGACGTTTAGACGTAGGACGATAGAACTTCGGAATACAGTAAGTGACCTTTGCTACTTTATCACACGGACGGGAACATTGAAACATGAACATAGTTGTCATCTGATTTCTTCAAGACATACAGAAAGATAGACATTAGTAATGTTTACGAAGATAAAGATTTAAGGAAATAATCCAAGTGAGCATAGAGTTAACACATACAAACTTTTCCAGTTATCACATTTGAGAAGAATGTCTAGGAAGGCTTTAAATGGGTAACTCAGAAAGACGTAGAAACATACAAGTGAAACAGTCTTAATTATTCTCATGTAAAAGAAGTTAAAACAGAATATATTTTGATTCGTTTTATCAATACGCCTTTGTTTTCTTTTCTACAAACTAGGTACACCATAAAAGTTATCTTTAGCTCGTTATACGATCATTCTCTGCTGGAGAAAAGGTTTCAAAAAACATCTCCGTTACATGTATTAGATAGCATTAAGTTACAACCGCGATTTATCGTCTACAGATTCCACCCACTGAAGGATGTGTATATTGATAACTTTTTAAAACTTATTTCTTCTCTTACAAATTTCCCACCATTTTAATATAGTGCAATCCCAACCATTACGTCACCAAATTTCCTGGCATTTTGAATACCAGGAATAATCACAACTATTAGGTCGCAACCTACAAAAATAGTCCAAAACAGCCTGGTACCGTAATCTCCGGTTTCACTCAAGATTTCTCTGTATGTAGTTTTTTTTTATTTGAATCCATTAGCTACATTGAAACTTCAATGTAATCGGAAAATTATAGTTTTTAAAAAACGATGAGTTCACAGTTTTATTATAAACATAAGATCAAGACCTTAGTACTCGCATTCTAAAAAAACCTTGCATTGTGACACTACTACTGATTGGTACGCAAACGTACTTATTTACGCTGGGGGGGGGGGGATCCAGCAAAATAATACTCCTAGTAGCCCATTCCTTTTCTCTCTGTAGATTACCTTGAATTTCTATGTTCTTTTAATTGGTAAATAATGTTTTAGTTGAATGTTTCACATGTAAATTCCTAGAACTTTTACTACACTGATAAACTCCAACGCAATATTTCGCAGAGAGAACTTCCTCTGCTTCTTTAAACTTTTCTTTGTTATGATTCGTTAGAGTTAAGCAGTGTGGTAATGTTTTTAGTAATAAATTATTAGCCTATATCTTGTAGTGTGGAATCAACATGTATATAGTTTGTTTATGAGTAATTATTTTTTTTCTTTTTTTTTTTTAGAATGCCTTTCATATCAGATGAAAATGTGAATTTAAGCCTTTGTTGGGATTATGAAACCCTTATGCAGGAGTATAAGAATCTAACAAAGGTTTATGATTCTGTGTGGGATTCCAAAAGCTCCAGTTGCTTAGAAATGTGTGATGATGTTCAACATCACCTAATGCAATGACAAGAAATTTCATTGTTCGAAAAAAAGAATATAGAATTCCACATCGATCTGAGTGAAAACATTAAGCAAGTTGTATCTAAAGATTTTGGTTATACAATTCCACAGATGCTGAGTGATATTGGTGGAAGTCTTGGTCTATTTCTTGGATGTTCCATTTTAACGTTTCTAGAAATCTTGCAAATTATTGCGTTTAGGCTAAAGCGTATAACAAAGTAACAGTTATTTGATTAATAACGACTTCAAACTATCTTTCATCTTCTTATTAAAATTCCATGGTTTTCGATCTGCAATTTTCTTGCAATAATACTTCAGTGAATCCCAAAAATCCTTTAATACACTATTATTTTTAATTTAAAAAGAAGTGCCTATTTCCTCCCCCCCCCCTCCTTGTTGTTTATATTGTTTATCATACATCATATTAAAGCTTATGTTATACTTTTTCTTTCTATATAATCTATTTTAATTTTATCTGCGGTTTTGTCTAGTTTTATGTCTTTCAAGATAGGATGTCAAAACAAGAGTTTCGTCAAATCTATTTCTATGAATTTTAACTCGGACGCAGTGCTGCACAAACAACTCGAAACGTTAGGGAATTTTGAGGTCAAGACAGTGTTAACGAATGGTAACGTTTGTTTAGAAAATTCCGTCGTGGTGAATTCAGCTATGAAAATGAGGAAGGTCGCGGGCGTCCTTCTGCTGTTAACGACGGCAGTCAATTGAAGACGACAATCGAAGCTGATCAGCTGAAAACTACACGAGAGGTTGCTGAGGAACTCAACGTTAATCATTCGACCGTCTCATGCCATTTAGAGCAACTTAGAAAGGTGAAAAGCTGGACATCTCTGGCTACAGATCACCAAACAGTCACCATGCCCTCTTTTGGTGCAACTTCAGCTTGGGGAAGTGTTACGTAGCTTCATTTCAATCCAACCACCGCGCTGAACCTCGTTGGTTGTCGTCGGTTGTCGAACAGAATCCATTTTTCATCGCACGTCACAATGCGATCGAGAAATGTGTCGTTTTTGTTGCTTAAAAGAAGCAACGAGCAGACTTCCAAACGGCGATTTCTTTGGTTGTCGTTCAATGGACCACTTGAGGATAGGCGAGGCTTCGTAGTTACAAAATACCCCATCACGCTACTGCTTGGCTTGAGGGATAAGCAAAGCCATGTTCATCGTTTTAAAGGTGGAGTTCCACTCACTTGCTGCGCGCAGCAACTGCCGCCCTCGGGCGACGGCCTTGACTGCGGCTCTTTGACTCCTATTTTCAATTCAAACGGTTCCGTTCATTGCTGGCAGCAGATGATAGCAGTGCAGCAGAAGAGCACAGTCGAAAAGGGAGCAATGCTTCGAGCTGTTTGTGCTGCACTACGGCCGAGTTTAAATTCGTAGAAATAGATTTGGCGAAAACTCCTGTTTTGACATCCTGTCTTCTAAGGTCTAAAACTAGACAAAAACGCAGTTAAAATTAAAATGGATTATATAGAGAGAAAGAGCATAACAAAAACTTTAAAATGATATATGATAAGAAATATAAACAACAAGATTTATTACACAATTAATATGTAAAAGTCAAAGCAAGACAATGCATTATTTTTGCAACAATGTAATATAAATATAATGTAGAAACCCAATCTCGAATTTGAAACATTACTATGCTGTAATTTAAAAATTCCGAACTCTAGATTCACTTATATATTTGTATTTTATGATAAATGTGAATAATATACAATCATCGGAATCAGGATGTTACTTGGTACATAATTTGGTCTCATCATTGTTGTGAATAATGTATATTTATGCAACGTATGTGTACAAAAAATTACGCACAGATCATAAAAATATAAAATAGTGTTACAAATCAAAAATTTATAATCCATTATTTTCAACTCATGTTACTTGTCTTTCTTTGAATGAGTTAATAATAATAAAATAACAATGTGTTTTATTCTACTATATATGTCATTTTTGTAGAATTTTTAACATGTGTGAACTTTGATGATGAAGTTTTAAAAAAGGCCAAACAAAAGTTTTCAAGTTTTAAAAAAGTAACTTGAAAAAGATCGGTAGGTCCGATTGAAACCCGGTCGTGATTTTATGTGTTTCCATGTTTTTTAATTATTGTGTTTCTGGCCTTTTTTGAAAGTTCATCATTATATGTTATTCTAGTGCATTCATTTTTAAACTTTCATTATAAAGTAGAATTTTAAAGCAGTTTAATTATTTAAAAATTATTTAAAATTATTTTAAAACAGTAGTTTTAAAAACAGTTTAATTATTTTTAAAACAAAAGTATTAAAAAGATTCTTATTTCTTTCTGTTCTATGTTTTCTTGATATTATTCAGTTTTTTTTCCTGTTACTAATTATTATAAGTTCATCATTTGTGAAAATATCATCACATCATCTTAATATTACTCAGATCAAACATTGATGAATAATAGAGCAACAAAAATCGAAATTTAAAAATGTGAAATAAGATCTTACATTAAGATTTCTAGACAGCAGATATTTCAAAATTTTGAAAAACTATTTCTTAACCGATGGTAATTAAGAAGACTTAACCGTCAACGATCACTCTGGTTAATTATTAATCATTTGGAGGATTTTTTTTTTTTGTTCTTTAATACAAAACTTGAATCATAAAATCCCACCGATTTTCAAGTTTAATACTGAAACTTCTTTCTCTAATTATAGTAAACTAAAGTCAGTCTTTTATTGTGAAAGCTGCTTTAATGCAGATTTTTTTTTTCATAGGGTGAAGGCTAACGACGTGACTTTATCTTAATAAGATTAAATTAATAATGCTAAATTTTCAATTGTAGGTTCTACTAAAATAATTTGCTATGAATATGATAAATACAAATATGCTACTTTTCAACGAAAACGTTTATTTGTTGCTTCGTACATATTTCACTTGAAATCCTTTCTTAATTTTTGCCGATGCTTAAGTTAATATTGTTACCACTGAAGTTGACTTTATCGCAGTGAAGCTGAAACAGCGGCTACTTACATTTAACAGTTTCGGACTTACGAAACTGATGGGAATGATAACTAAACTGCTTTAATAGGGATGGTGTGAAATAGGAAATCAATACACGAAAATAACGGAATCGTCTGGGTGCCTAATTTTCTTTAGACACGAGACTTCTGGAACGGGAGCTCGTAGAAGTAACGTCCGGATTACTTCTTCCTTGAATCGTCTTCTTGTGTCTATACTGACTCTCCGTTGTTCTCTTTCTTCCCCCCTTCAGCTGGGCCGTCACCTCTGGGCCGATATTAATCATAAAAAAATAAAAATTGTTAAAAAAAGGAATATTTAAGTAAACATGAAGCTAAATCAGTTATTTTTTTTTCAAACAAATTCCCCTAAATATAAACTTTCCTGCATTATAAAATGGAATTTACAATCGATTCTAATTCTACCATAATTCTACCATCTGGTGCCCGCAGTCGACGTTACGGTGGGAGAACTATAGTAATGCAGTTAATCTGGTTTTTTATTACATTTGTGTGCAATTATAAATAAATCATCGATATGTCATTTTTCAACTTGTTAAAATGTTTTGTTTTCAATATACTGCAAACATACATGAAAATCCATGGAAATCCTTTTTTTTCTATTATAATGTAAAAATAAAGGTAATAAAGAGCTCAGTATCGTCATAGTAAAACGTCATAAGTGTAGTAGGTTTGGAAAGGTAGATAAATATTTCCTCTCTTTGTCTCATCATTGCAATCACTGCTTCGACAATAACTTGGGTGAATTTTATAAAAACAGCGCAAAGAATAGTAGGAGAGAGTTGGACAAAATGGGGACAGTGGGTAAACCTGGGACATTCAAGTTCTTCTTGATTAGTACTGCTATCGGCGGGAAACCATAGTACTACTGTTATTGGACGCCATAGCAATAGTTTGAGTTGAATCGTGAAAGTCGAATGACACTTGCTTGAGTTTTAGTATGATTTTTAGTTTTGAAGTGAAAAGTTTTCAATTTTTGCAAACGTTTTTGGTGTGTTGTACTCAGTTACATGCGAAGATAAGTATTGGGCGAGTACGTATTTCATTTCCTTATCTATGAGTCAGTGTTTCGGTATGTCCTTTATTCTGCTGAGTCGTTTATGTGACGAGAGAAGCCATTTTTCGTAATGTAGTTCACGGTCGGGTCAAACAGGGAAAGTAGTGATGGTTTCCGAATGGGGACGAACGCTCGAATGTTCGAACGCTGAGGAAGATGATCAAACATTCATTTGCGATTACTGTGCTTAGAACAGTTATATAATGTAATTAATGATCAATTACAATATTCCTAATGTTATTTAATGTCATTAAAGTATAAATAAACAAAGTTTTATATTAACACAACATTTTACATTGTTTCTTATGGGAACCCCATTTTGTCCGACCAGTTGTCCAAAATGGGGCATAACTACATATACAAATTAGACTTAAAATACAAATATAAAAATAAATTAATTTACTTATCAGCACCATTTTATTATAGCAAAAGACCCTAGCTAAATGAATAATGGTGTATAATACTTTCTTATTTGCTAGATTTCGTTCAATTAAAGTTAAAGAGGATAATACTCCATTTTGGACAACTTTCCCCTAAATGAAATATGAAAACACTAAATTTTCGATGTATTGATACTGTATATTTCACAAAAAGGAATACATTTATTGTTATGTTTATCTCTATTGTTACATTATATAGGCTACCTAGCATTATGGAAATAAATATAAAACTTGCCTTCTTGCATTTTTGATTGTAAAATCAGTAAAGACAATTTCTCAGTTAATTTTAAAACTGGCTATTTTTTTCTAGGAAACTGGAATGAGTTTACGTTTTGAGTAAGGAACTGCAATTATTCGTTATTCTTTTAGGAATTTTTCAAAGTATCCAACAGCCACAAAATAAATTAGTTAGAAATAGTTAGAAACTGTGATAAGAAGTAAAAGCTATTTTTGAAGTAAGCATATTTTAAAACGATGTTGTGATAATACTTACTTTTGTTGAACGGCAGTAGTCAAAACAATATACAGGGTGATTCAAAATTCCCTGTACAAACTTGAAAGATAGGCCAGGAATACAAAAAGAAACTGTATTCGTAGTGAATCGAATGTTCACAAACGGCACAAGAATATTCTAGAGGGCGCTGTTTTGCAGCACAGTGTGAGAGCAGTGTGAGCTACTTCGTTAATTTCTTTCTCTAAGGTTACCTCAAAGCATTATCTACGAGACACCCATTGTTTCTGATGCTGACCTCGTCTCAAAAGTCGCCGTGGCAGCTGGATGTGTCCTCGGAAGACAGCGCATTTTCACAAATGTTCTGCAATCCAGGCAACGATGTTCTGAGGCGTGTGTTAGTGTTAGTAGAAGGAACTTTAAGCACCTATGTGAACTTGTAAGTGTACACCTTACTGTCATACTGTAAACAAAAGGCTAATAAACATGTTGTCTACCTTATTTGTTGTCTTTTATTTCTGAACCTTAATGTACCTTCTAGCACTTTCGGATGGCGTTTGGAACATACGTTCCACTATGAGTTCGGTTTGTTTTTGTATTCCTAACCAACCTTGTTTGTACAGGGAATTTTGAATCACCCTGTATAAATAAATACAGAACTATGGACTACAAAAAGAAGAAGTTAGATTTCTCCAGTTATTAGTGAAAATAATAATGAAATATTAATGTAACTTCTAAACATAATAAATTATTTAATCTGAATTCTTTACAGATTAAATTACATAGCTGAAGGTATCACAATATTGAACAAGAAACATTTCAGTTGTCAAAAAAAATGATTCACTGATTATAACTGAAGTAGAGTAATTGTTTTTCTTCGTTGTATAGGAGACAGGACATTAAAGTCTCCTGAAATATTAATTCATATTCACCGAGAGAGCTAATAACAGCTCTGTTAGCCTTTCATGTCAACCTCGCCTACAGTGGAATCATCGATAAAAGCTGATTAATAACTACCCAGGATGAAAACAGACAAAACAAAAGACTGCATTTCTGGTGACACAAAATAAAGGTGTCGAAGAGAAACGGTTCACAGTCTCTTGAAACTCTGAAGGGAACCTGATAGTGAAAGGAAAGTTAGTAAACATTAACAATTTCGTTTACCCTTTTTTAAGGGTATAACTTTAAAGCACTCTTGATATAGCAAAATTTCGCTATTTTGACGTAGGAATTGATCACGAAAACTAACTTTCCCGCAACTTTCCAGTTCTTCTTTGGCTCTTAAGAATGGAAATTAGAATACTCTGGAAATAAGAGCTTTCGTTAATTTAACATAAAGAATAAAATAAGATGTATTCCAATGTAAAGACCTCTGCGAAGAGTACTGGTGTGAGTATCCCAGGAGTGAAAGTCGTTTTCAAGAAGGATTCCTCTGTATTTCTACGAATTGCTTGGATTATTGCTATCACTGTCTGTGTCTTCGTTGCCATCTACCAGATCTCAGACGCACTACGTCGATATTTCAGTTACCCAGCTAAGATCAATGTTGAAATGGTCAGACAGGTATATCTGACTTTGCCTTCCATTACTTTTTGTCCTGGAGAAATCTTGACTCATCTTTATCCTGACGTGAAGTTTAAAAAGACGTGGCCTCCGAATGACAGTGATTGGTTGAAGAAGACGCAGCAATTCCATTTAAGAGATTACGACATATCCGCTGAGATTCAGGTGAGTACCTGTTTAGACATTTCTGAAGAACGATTAAAAAAATTCATATCGAACGCAGTTTTAATATTTATTAATTAGCTTAAATTAAAAAACAACAACATGCATTTCATTTAAAAGATTTTAAAATAAATTTAACAATTAGAAGTTTAATGTCTAAAACACGAAATTAAAAAGTAAATTAAAATGTAAACTATTTAAAAAAAATGAATAAAAATCAATCGTTCTGGCTTTAATAAAGATTAAAGAAATATATAATATCCGTCGGTTTTGAACTTTTTTTCTTGTAATTTTAAAAGTTCGTACAGTCATTATATTTATTCACATAATTAAATATATGTTACAATTATATATTTTAATGAAACATTTCCGACATTTAACACTTAATTTAGACTAGCGTGTCTTAAAAAAAATCAGAATTTTGTGTCTAAAAAAAAAAAAACTTTGAGAATACCAATCTTTTATTTTCAGTTTCATTTCAATTTACTTATAATAATATGTACAAAAACGTTATGTAAGATTTTAGATTCATTAATCATTTTAATTAATAGAATTTTCATAGACTTCTCCTACTTTTCTTTTTTTAACATTGTCTTCTTAAAAAAAATTAAGTTTATTTGATTTCTGTATTTGAATGTAGTATGCTGATTCAATTCACGCAGTTTCTATAAATGACACTGAAATTTCAACATATCTTGGAGTTTGTCGTTTGCTGTCGTACGGTAATTATTCAAACAATTATTTTTATAAAGATTTTAATTCTGAATGTTGATCTGTTAAAAAAGTTCCTAAAGTGCTCACGCCGAGAGTTGAAACTCCCAGAATGCAAAGCAGATTATAGATTTTCCTTTCCTGGCCGTTCGCTAACATTCAAATAGAAGAGAAGCGACTTCTTCTATTTGAATGCTAAAAATTATAAGCACTTTAATTCTATTGCTTATAAGATCATCTTCTATCACATCATAAATTGCAAAAATTGATTTAGTAAGTTGCAGGATATAACATTAATGTTTTTCTACATCAATTTTAATTAAATCTAAAAAATGCTATTGTAAATGCACTACACCAGTGGTTCCCAACCTTTTTCAGCTGGCGACCCACCTTTCCTTATCGAAATACATTCACGGTCCATCGGTCCATAAAAAATAAAATAAAAAAAAATCAATCTAAACACAATTCCATTTGTTTCGATTTTTCTGATCTTTTCTGATGGTTTATTCGATGGTTTCTGATAGCTTTAGGATCAAGTTGCGACCCACCTGTAATCCTTCCACGACCCACTAGTGGGTCGCGACCCACCGGTTGGGAACCGCTGCACTACACAATATGTACTTCTGGATTTTTTTTTTGTTTGTATTTTAATATTATCGTTTGCTTCTATTCAATTGCAAATACAAAATGGTTATTACGTATTTCTGTACCAAAAATACATGAATAGAGAGTAATAGGGATCAGAAGATTCCCAAGTTCATAATACAAGGACCGAACTTACAAAGCGTTCATTGAGATCGTGACACAGGAACTAATAAGGCTACGAAAAGAAAATCTGTTAAATATCCTATAAAAATCCTTTTTATAAAACATTTAATATTAAGTAGAAAGCAATTCAATTTCAAAATGTTCCTAAAATAAGAAATGCCAGTGAGGAAAAATATTTGTCTAATTTCTACTTGCAAAGATATAAAGATACTGGATCGATTGCAGGTTCAGAGCTATTTAGGAAAATAAATATTAAATCAATTATTCACTGGCATTTAATCATTTCTCATCTGTGCAGATGTCTCGACTAGGATCCCCTTCGTATCTTTTCAACCGTCCTATTTTTTTAATTTTTAATCCACTAGCTTTTTCTATTATCAAGGAATGTTTGTTTCTTTCATATACAGGCAGCCCTCGTTTTACAATTTACAGCCCTCAATTTACGACGATTCAGATTTACGCCGGCTTAGAATTTCGGCCAAAATAAAAAAATATTATACTTTAAAAAATAATGAAAAATGTGAAAAAAGAAAAATTACATTTTTTGAGCGAAAATGCAGTCATAAACGGAGAATTCAGTCAACTTAAACATCTGTACTTTAAGCTCCGCCCACTCGGTTCACGTGACTTCTACCAGTCTTACTTTTATTTTGTTCAATCATCCCGCGTTGATTGCCTGTGAATGCTGTGATAAATACATATTACAATTAATAGTGATAAAAGTTTTTAAAATAAACGTGCCCTTTAAAGGACTGTACTCTGATACACTTTACACTGTATGCATGTAATAATTAAGTGGCTTTGTTGATCAAATCATAGGCTTTATTGATTTAGTAAGCCTATGAAAGTACGTAAATGTTTTACTTTAATTTTAGTCGTAAAAACCTACATTGGCAAGGTTTAAGTAAATAAAAACAGTACATGTTTGGATGTGTGCAACGCATCACCCCTACATTATATAATGGTTCGTTTTACGCGCCACTGTATGAACGTAATACCGGCTTAAAACGAGAGTTGCCTGTACCTTTTCTTTTTGTTGTTTGAAAAGATATAAGTAATGTCCATCATTCCTAGCCCAATCTTTACTGATCTATCATAACAATAATTTTTATTTTTAAAATCATCAATAATATTATTACTATACGAAAATATGAAAGAAATACTTAACGTACGTTCTTCAATTCCTAGTTACAGAAGTCGAAACTTGGTTTTCGATCTTTTATTTAAAAAAACCAACAAAGTATTTCCAATTCAAAAAATTAGTGTAGTCTTGTAATTTAATTTTTTTAAGAAACTTGACAGGAAGAAATTTTTCAATAATTAATAAAAAAATTATTTAATTTCAGTAACTTTTGTAATGCAGTAGAACCCCGGAAATCCGAACTAATTGGGACTGTGGTCTGTTCGGATTATCCGAAAAAACAGATTAGTACTCTGTATGGTGGGCCTATGCAGTACGCATTTACGGTATTAGCTCCCACTTGGCAACGTAGCGTAACGGTGAGACAGAAGAATGAGGGTTGTTTGACCTTGTGGGGGTGAGGAATGGACAGCGCAGTGTTTGCTTGCACTTTGAAAAGACAGTAACCGATCACGTGAACAGTAGCAGTATCTGCAGTACGCCGGAGTGTTGCGTACTTTGTTACCAATAGCCTACAATACAGAATAAATCCCGACGAGTTATAGTTACGTATTTATCATTTTTAATTTTAATTTAAGTGAATACAAATCTAGTGTTTCGTTGTTGTAACATCGTAAAGTAAAATGACAACCAAACGGAACTAAAATTTCTCAAGGGACTGGACAAGGGAGAACGTGCTACAAAATTAATTACTGAATGTAGGGAAAGCCTACATAATATGAGCGCTCCATAGTTAAAAAAGAAAGTATTGTTAAACAGTTCATTAAAATACAGGTACGTAAATTAAAATACTGTAGTGATGTTGCATCACGCTAATAATAGCTTAAAAACTGTTATTTTAATAATATGTACAGTGCTATGATTAAATACTGTACGCTAATTCCTGTAGATTGAAAGTGAGATTTAATTTTTTTTCTGCATCTTAGATTCTTTTCGAATTATCCAAAATTTCGGATTTGCGGGGTTCGGATTAAAAATGGTCTTTTAAACAAGTAATAATAGCATGCAATAAATACAAAAATGTACATGTGATGAAGTTAAAAATTATTAAAAAAAAAAAGAAAAATTCCGACTGACTAGTTTTGCTCGCACATGTTTAAGGCTTCTTCAAAGTGATAATAAACAATGTCAAACCCCACTTTGAAAAGAGTTCCGAAAAAAAGCAAATTTATATATCCCGAATATCATCACTCGGGACCAATTGGTTTTCCAATCCTTCCATCCAATGAGAGATTACGCAGGAAGACCATTCATTCAAGGAAGGCAGGAATCTTCTAATTCGATAATAGGGAAAGGATGAGGTTGATTATGAGGTTAATATGCGAATGAAATGAAGAATGAAAGAGAAAAGAAAAGAGAGAAATAAAAAACAGAAACATTTTTTTTTCATTCTTCTTTTTAAATATTGCAATAACTAATAGTTTGTTTTATAGAGTCATTGAGCACTGTTTCTATAATTTTACCACATGCTACAGTGAATATCAAGTAATAATAATAATAATAATAATATTAGACTGATAAGATCTTTTATTATAAAGCTACCAATTTCCTTCTTTACCTCTCATTCTATAAATTAATTCACACAGTATTAATATTATAGTTGTCTAAAAATTTTAAAAATACTGAGAAACTTACTGATTTTGCAGACCTATGTTATTCTACAAAAAAAAAAAAACTACAAAAAAATAATTATAATTTACGAATGGAGGTCATTAAACATTAAGGGTGCGTCTGTTTTAAAAAACTAGCAATAGTAAGTTCATGTCAAGTTTTTTTTTTCTGTTTTTAGATCAGCCTGTTCGTTACAAAGGTGTCACCACATTTAGTATCTTTCTGAAAATTAATTATTACAAATCTCCAGTCGCAGTTGCCTCTTCCTTTGCAACGCTGTTGCCTTCTCTTGGAAACCGTTATGAAAAAAGCCTATTGGTAAGAGTAATTTAAATGTTTCTTTTACAGTACCCATTGTGCTACAATTTCAGAAATAGAATCTTCAGAAGAAGCTTAAATGATAAGATATATTTTAAGTTAAGTTAAAGTTGCTATCAGGCCCAGAGGACCGCGCAATGCAGCTGGAGGGTAGGCTCCAGTGTTCAGAACCTACGGGACAAAGTTGAGGACGGGGGGGCGGCCCGTCGCTCGCCCGCCTTTAACTCCCGGGAAAGAAACCCGGTACCTATTCTATAGAGGGCTGGGTAGACCCTGGGGCCCGTTTGGAGGAGAAAGAAGCGTAGAAAAATTCCCGTCCTCCGCCGAGGCCGGGAATCGAATCCGCCATCTTCAACCCGCAGCCAAGCGCCCTTACCCACACGGCTACCGGGCCCACAAGATATATTTTACATTTTTTTTAATTGTTGTGTTTTTTTGGTTGGGAAACCAATTTCGGTAGCTCAGGTTAGATTCTTAATCTTTGAACGCATTTTTCACTGGGTGTAAATTTGGCTGTTTCTTTCTGTTTAACATCTCAGATAAAGAAAGGTTTTAATTAAAGATGATGCATTTCCACTTGATAAGGGGGCTTAACATGTGAAGCTCTGAAACGTCGTGGTCTTTTAAAGTTTTAAATATCAAGGTTAGTGCCAATGTAGTTTTTGTATTTTAATCTTTTGATGGTTGTTTGTTGTTGTTGTTGTTGTTAGGTTCCATCAAGTCGTCTACGACTTCTGGTGACCTCATGCACTAAGGCTCTCCAAACAGATCTATCATTTGCTGCATATCGTAGTTGTTGCAAAGAATTCCCGGTAGCTTCCTTTATATCTTCCAACCATCTTCTTCGTTGTCTTCCTCTTTTTCTCTTCCCCTCTACCTTCCCAAGCATGATTATCTTTTCAATGGAATTATCCGCTCTCATAATGTGGCCAAAATAAGATAGTTTTTGCCTTAAAATCAATGCTTCCAACGAATAGATTGGTTGAATCTGATCTAAAACCCATTTGTTAGTCTTCCTTGCAGTCCATGGTACTCTCAGAAGTCTTCTCCAGCACCAGAGTGCAAAGGAGTCGATGTTCTTTCTTTCCCTCTTTCGCATTGTCCAACTCTCACAACCGTACATCATCACGGGAAAAACCATTGCTTTCACAATCCTAATCTTGGTAGATTTAGAGATGTCTCTGTCTTTCATTATTTTCTCCAGGTTCGACATTGCTCGCCGGCCCAACAAGATTCTTTTCCCTATATCTTCTGTGCATCCTCCATCCTCATCCAGTCTTGATCCCAGAAAATCAAAGTGTGAGACTTTCTCTATCACCTCATCTCCGATTTTTAGCACTCCTATTTTTCTTGTTGTCATGATCTTCGTTTTCTTAATGTTCAATCTAAGTCCAAATTTTAAGCTTTCATCTTTTACAATGCCTAGAAGAAATTCTATGTCTTTTTCATTTTCTGCCAACAGGGTGGTATCATCTGCATATCTTAAGTTGTTAATCTTAATTCCTCCAATCTTCACACCAGCCCTTGATTCCTCTAGTCCCGCTCTTCTCATAATGTGTTCGCTGTACAGGTTGAACAAGTATGGTGAGAGGATGCATCCCTGTCTCACTCCCTTTCCAATGTTAAACCACTCTGTATCACCAGACTCAGTCCTTACTGTAGCCTCTTGCTCTCTATACAGTTCTCTTAATAGTCGTATCAGATGCTCTGGAACCCCCATAGATCTCAATCCAATCCATAATCTTTCATGGTCAACACAATCGAACGCTTTGCTGTAATCAATAAAGCATAGATAAATATCCTTTTGAAATTCCCTTGATTTCTCCATAATCCATCGCATGTTTGCAATCTGATCCCTCGTGCCTCTTCCCTTTCTAAAACCTGCTTGTTCTCTTGGCATTTCTCTCTCCATTTAATATTCAAGTCTTTTTTGTAGTATTTTAAGCATGACTTTACTGGCATGCGGGATCAATGCAATTGTGCGGTTGTTGGAACACTCTCTAGCATCTCCTTTTTTTGGTATTGGAATGTATACCGATCTTTTCCAATCTTTAGGCCATAAGATCTTCTTCCATACTTGTCGACAGACTTCTCCTAGTACTCTAGTAGCTTCTTCTCCCGCCTCCCTGATCAGTTCTAATGGTATTCCATCAGTACCCGGTGCTTTCCCTTTTTGTAGTTCTTTTATTGCCCATCTTACCTCAGAGTCCATTATCATTGGTTCTTCGCTAAACTCTTTTTCAATAAATATTTCTTTTTGATTTGAATCCCTTTTGTATAGGTCTTCAGTATATTCCATCCATCTCTTCTTGATCTCAATGCCCTCTGTAAGATCTTTTCCTGTTTTGCTTTTCACTATTCCTAATCTAGGCGTGAATTTCCCAGTAATATCTCTAATCTTTTTAAAAAGATCTCTTGTCCTCCCTTTACAGTTATCATCTTCTATTCTCTGACTATGATGGTTAGGCACGTTAATTTTGCTGTATGTATTTTTTGAATTAAGTTTATAAAATCAACAATGCTTCACATGGAGCTTTCGGACTCCTACGCAACAGCCCCTCACGAACATAATTTTGAGTACAAAGGTTCACAATTTGTAATAAAATAAATTTCCATAAACCAATCAAATCAACACCTTAATATTTAACTTCTGATTGTGTGCTAATACTCCATAATAGCATAATAATAATATTAATAATAATATCAATAATAATATTCAACTTCTGGTCACCTCATATCTTCGTAGGATATGACTGGCTGATACCTCTTGCTCCCGTCTACCCTGGGAATCTGCGCAGTGATCCAGCTGTCATGGTCCTCTTACTTTTCTTGTCCTCTTTAGCTTGGTCCTCTTTAGCTTGTAAATTAACTTCATCTACGTAAACAATTCGGATTTCCGTCAATTATGTTTCAACTTCCTTTTCCGGATGATTCATGAATCAATTTCTTCTGTTGTATCGCTTACTCCTGCAATTTAATGTTATTACTGTATGCATTAATAATATTGAAATGTTGTACTGTCCTAATAACTTTATAAAATATGATTCGATGGTTTCTCTTGTTTCCTTTTTGCTATTTTTAAAAATTTATTAAAATCTCCAATATGTCTTGTAATACCGGTACATATGTGGTGTGCAATGCCTGAACCTTCCTAATTTCCCAATTTTAATACAACTTCTGTATTCCCCTATACGTTTTTTCATGCTTTGTCCAGTGTTGCCAATTTAGAAACAATCGTGCTGTGAACACGGGATTAAATAAACACAACCGTTTTTTTGTTCTTCTTTTAAATCGTTTTTATACAGTTAGCTGTAAAAAATTATACAGCTTTTTTTTTTAAAAGGCTTTTTTTTTATTAAAAAAATCTTCTTTTTTTTTTAAAAAAAAAAAAAAAAAAAAAGATCAGTGAACTCTTAGTCTGGTGCATTTTTCTTTTATTCCTCATGTCATTGTTTATACACATGTTAAGCTTATGCATTGTATATATATATGTATATTGTTGTTTAACAATTAATCCCTTACATGCTAAGCGATCGCTAGCGGGATTAATTGATTGGACTTTTCATTTTTGTTTAGGTTTTGATATTTTTTTAATTTGAGGGACGATGTGATGTTTACTTTTGTTGTTTTTATATGTTTTCCGAGTTCACTGAGATGTAAAATACTGGGCGGATCCAACTGATAATGGTCAGGAAACCAGAAATGGTCCATCTTGGATCCCGGTATCAGAATTTCACAAAATAGATCAGTGAACTCTTAGACTGGTGCGTTTTTCTTCTTTTTTTTTTTCCTCATGTTTATTTCTTATCTCCTATTAATCAAATTGCATCCATTGATTCGGTTCCCTTCCTGGATAACAAAACCATTATTAAGAGAAAACGGCTTTCAAAGCCTCAATAATTTATGAATTCACTTTTCACATAGCAATAATTCTTGTCATGTAAGAAAAAATAGTCAATAAATCTGTCGTTAAGTTATTAAAACAACACAGGAAAAAGATCAATTGATGTGTCGATAAGCTCTTCCAAAATCAAACTAATACGCCTACTACTTAAAAACATAATAAAAATCTTTTAATTCATATAAAACAGTACTTTTTTGTGAATTTCTGTAAAAAAAACAAAAAAAAAACAAACGATAAAACTCACGGATAGATAAGTAGTAGCAGATTACAAAAATTGTAATAAATTGATGTTAGAATTATTTTTAAAAATACACGAAAGTCGAATGAATTGAATGTCTACTATCGTTATAACGTTTCTTTTTTTCTTTGATCTAAAAAACAAGCAAACGGAATCCTATGTTTTTAGTCCAATTATAAACCTATTGAATACAAGCTTCCCATTTTCCGAAGAAAAAATTAAATGAAAATCTGTATTATTTACTTGAATTGTATAAGTTGGGTTAATTTTCATCATATCAATTATTGGGAAAGGGATTGAGAATTTAACATTCATCGTTTAAGACTGTGAAATCCCGATAGAAATAGGATAGAAATTGATTGTTTACATGGCCTCTTTATGGGGATTTTGGTCTCCTTCTCGTGCTAATTTTTCGACAAGGCAAAGATTTCAAATATAAAAGTTAAATAGTCCCTCGAATATTACACAAGATCCATTAAAACGCTTAAAAATTATTATGGTTGTACATACGCATATACAGACTGATTGGTTTCTTAAGCCTCACCTTCCTATTGGAAAGGAAGATAATAATGTCCTATTTTTATACGAATAGTTTTATTTTTTTTCAATGTTTCATAAACGAATCTTGCTATATGCCATTGATACAGCCTCTTTGAGATCTATTATTTTAATTTTCTTCTGAATTACGAATCATTGAAATTTTATTTTTATAATTTCAAATTAGTATAAAGTGAATTTGGAAAGCATGAGTTTAAGATGTAAAAAAGTGCTTGAACAAGCTCGGATATCTTTTGCATCTTTGGAGTCACCAGCTTTAAATAATTGTGTGTTTAAGTCAATTATTAGGGATGTGGAGACTAAATATTAATTCTCATATTTTCAATTGGAACGTAAATTAGTGAAGTTTAATGAAATCAAATCAACCGCTTTAGCGAGGAATTGTGAGGGCATTGATTGAGGGATTTTGGGAGGAGAGGATAAAATAGTCTTACTGATTTTTGAAATTGGACCGTAATAGGCAATGTATCAAATTTTAAGGAAATGCGACTTCATAATGTCACGTCAACCTATAAACTTTGGTGAATCCTATGAGATATGATTCACAGAGCTCCGACTTCCGATTACGACTGTGTGGACGTTATATACACATATACACACATACCACATACACACACATGGGAATCGCCTTCGACCTCAAAAGGTAGCTTTCAAAAAATAAAGCTTAGAAAGTCAATTAAAATTGAAAAATACTTTATCATTTCATCAATTACGGGTTAACAATATAGTATAAGGCTGTTGAATAACCTTAAATTAAATTGAAATTTATTGGGGTGAGATCCGGCGAGCGTGCCGGCCACGCAGCACTTAAGTGACGGCTGATGACGCGATCATCAGTTAAATGATTGTGGAGCACATATTTAATACAACTGGCGATAGGTAGAGGGGCACCATCCTGCATGAACACTGTTGTTGGAGTGCTAGAATCACTAAAATGTTTAGTAATGATGTAAATTGTTTGCCAGTAATGGAACATGGAGTAGAACATGGAGTGTGCGCCCACGCTCTTCGAAGAAAAACGACCCAACAATGAATCTTGATGTAAACCGACACCACAACAAACTTTTGGGGAATATAGATGAATTTCCAGACATGCATTGGGATTTTCTCTCCCCCAAATGCGACAATTATGCGTGCTAACTGCGCCATGATGCTGGAAATGTGCCTCGTCCGTCCAGAGAATGTTTAGTGCCATTCAGGGTCAACTTCGATCCGAGCTAAGAACAGTAGCACGAAGGTCTCGCTGACACGGATTAGGAGGCAGCAGTTGTTGAACGTGAGAAATTTAGTAAAGATAGTAGCGCATAATATTCCGAACGATTTTGTGGACCATGGCAACAGGGTGGCCCAACGAATCTGCAACTTCCCAAACACTGACGCTGGCCCTGTCATTTGACATCCTATCCTCTTCCACTTTGGTGACTATACTGCGTCGGAACAGACTTTCGTCCTCTTCCAGCTTTCACATACTACCCTGTTTCTTGAAATTTGAGGATCATTCTTCGTAACCGATTCGCAGTCATTGAAATCTCGTCGAAGACCGTTTGACTCCCTAAACCTCTGCAAATCTTCTTATGTAAAATTCCAGAATTCCAGTTTTGTAAAATAATTTCTCTAGTAATGCAGGTTTTCGTAAACTTGACGTCATTTTGAGTTGAACACAAAATGGAAACGAAAACGCGTGTGAGGCTGCTGTTTAAAATAGTGATATAAAGGATGACGTGCTAACAGAAATTTCATTTCTGATACCAAACACACCTAAAAAAAGCTTCCTCTTAGTGATTTTTGAAATTTATTTTTTTCAATGAATTTCTTCCCATGGTATCATTACGACCCACTGCAAATTTGTTGCCATTCTGGTAAGTAGTTTTTTGCTGTAAAGTGCGTGGACTAGTTGAACGTTAATTATATACATTTTCTATATACATAATTACATGTTAAAATTGAAAGTATCTAAAGGTGAGTAATGCTAAGGATTATTAGAAATTAAAAATTTTAAATATTAGAAATGAAGGTGTTAATGTAAACAAATTTATTGTGGAAATGGCCAAAGAGTTTAACAATACAGTATATGTATTTCAAATTGTAAAAATAAGGTGAAAATTAAAGAATTAGGAGAATAGCATTTGTAAGTATTGTTGTAACAATACAATTTCATGAATGTCTCATATCTGTATCGTTTTCCTCTACTTGTTTGTAACGTATTGTTGTTGTTTTTCGGCTTTGAAAAAGAAAAGAAGTCATGTCTTTTCGAAAATTAAGAGATATTTATTTCAATAAATGTATGGTTTTATACATTTATTTTTGTTTTATTTTGAAGATTTGAAGACTTTTCAATTAAAATTTTTTGTTTTGGTTTCAGAACTAATGGTGCTGTTGTTATGACCTTTCTTTTGGCTTTTTCCAAATTTTTAAAATCAAATAATTTTTATAAAATTTACAGTTTTGAGTGTTCAAAATATAATTGTGCACTTATATATCGATTTCTGAACGTGGGCTGCAAAATTTCATATTTCTAGCTATTATAGATTTTGATTAAAACGGGTTCACAAAATTTGATCTAGTCGGAAATGAAGAGAGTCGCTTCGCTTGTCTAAATTAAATACGTAATGTCTGTTGATGCACGTTTAAACCTTAAAATGAACACTTAGAAGATAAAACTAAAAGATTCAGTCAAATGACAAAGTAGAAAGTGTAGTTTTAATTTGGTAATGTACCAATTGAGTAATTTCTTCGAAAATGAATTATTTACACTTCTAGAACTTTCAGAGCATATTCATAATAATAAGTTTAATTTGACATTAATATCACAGTATTTGTTAAAAATTTATGAGTTTCTTTTATTGAAGAAAAAAGCCTGTCAAATTTATATTTATGTCGAATTTGGGTTGATTTAAATGTAAAATTTCAAAATAGTTTTCTTATAATACATTATCCAGTTCAGAAATCTTTTTCTTTTCATATATTTTGAATTATTTTCTTTATACTTATTGTCATAACATGATAATGAATTGAAATCCTGAAAAAAATAAAAGGCAGTAAAGAAACATTAATAAAAAAAATCTATCTACAAGATATTTCATTTAACTAAAAATAATTAATGTACCTAGCGTCGCAGCTTCATTGCAATGTTTCGTTTCATCATTTTAAATATTTTCTAAATTTCGTCAATGTTTTAATTCTAAGAATTAAGAAAAGAAACCAGAGTAATTATGAAATACTTTCATACATTCCCTATTTCTGTTGATTTTTCTTTCTTTTAGTTTATGTTGGAAGATACTTCTGTGTATCCTCTATCTCATATATTTATGTATTCGAGAGGGCCTCTAAAGAAAGGAACAAAGCATCGATATCAAATGACTACCACAGAGGTGAGAATCTATAAGAAAAATATCATTTGCAATTTCAAATTAGTTTTTTGAACATAAATGTGTTCTCAATCACAAAATAAAAAAAAATAATAAAAAAAATTATTTGATTTATTTTAGTTTAAGAGTAAAAGTTTTCCCAATAAACCTTGTGAAAAGGACATTCACTCTTATACACATTGCTGGGATACATTTGTCAATGAAGAAATGAATAAAATAGCAAAATGCAGGTCAGTTCTTTTCAAATCTTTCTTGTAAGTTAATCATTTTTACAATAATATGTAAAAGGAAAACTTATATTAGATAAGATTATAAGTAAAATGACTTAAGGATGGTTTTTAAGAAGATAACATATATTAGCCTTATAATTCTAATTTACTTGTATTAAAATAAATATCTAAGATTATATTTTAGCAAAGTTTTGTTGGATACCATTGTCTGCATGTGGGTCATTAAATTGTTGAACCTATCACCGAAACGCCTTCAAAATTTCATCTTTGTTCACAACTGCAGCTTGAAGGTTGGAATCAAATCAAAGTCTCGGGTCTGGAGAATCCGGGTGCTCCAAGACTTCCCGCCCCATCGACGTAACAAAGCCTGTGCAGAAGCTACCACGTTACACGTGACGTTAACATGAAGAATGATGGTGTTGGACAGCAGCAACAGACGATGGATAATCTTGGAGATTAGTTTGGGGGTGTTAGCAATGTGTGTTGTGCATTTATTTTTCTTCCTTGGCTACACTGCAGTGCCTTATTAAACGATGATTTTCAAATGCATATTTTTCACTTGCCCCTATGACGTTTCTACAATGACCCAGACTACATCAGTGATACCAATCAGAAGAACATCAAATAATCTTTCAAACGTATATTCCAGAATTGCAGTATTATGCATTTTTTGGCGGTTAAAAAGTAGTTGCCTTACTTATGAATCGACCATCGTATTTGCCAAATAAAATGATTAGAAGTTCTTCAAATAGATATATTCTTATTCGTGGTTCAATAAAGCATTTATTCCAAATAGCAATTCAAATTTCCTTTTCCAGTTGAATCAACTGCAATGCTAAGTGTTATATGTAAACTTCTGTCATAAATCAATGAATTTTAGTCTTTCATTTAATACTAAAATAAAACTATCTTGAACTTATTACTATAAAGGCAGAAGAATAAAATTACTAAAAAAATTAGGCTCGAGAAAAATTTCAAAAGTAAAACAAGATTCCTTCATGTAATTTTTCATTTGAACCCAGTTAGCTACATTGTAATCGGAAAATTATACTTTTTAAAACTAGTTCACAAGAACAATCGATCCCGTAGAACTGGACTCCATCAAAAATATGGGTTGTTCAAAATGACACTACTACTGATTGGCACACAAAACTCACTTATTTAGAATTACTACATTTGACTAGCGAAAATGCTTTCGAAAATTCAAGGATTCAAGTACAATTTCAAGCGATACCTGCGTTGGCTTCATTTAGTACGTACAGTATATATTCTCATTTTGCACTATTCCTACGACTCTTAGAAAATGGCCACATTAGATCTAGGAGATCGTGTTTGGTCTCATCCTAGTCGATATAGTGGAAATGTATCTTAACTATGTTCAACTTAAAACTTTTTATGTGTGTTATAAACATTTATGATTCAACAATTTATACAAGTACACACAACAATTAATTCATAGTTAAAATTACATATTTACAATTTGTGGAATGAAGATGAATCTCCGGAAGGTTCGAAAGGCTCCACAAATTGTAAATATGTAATTTTAACTGTGAATTACTTGTTGTGTGTAATTATATATATTTTTGAATCATAAATTATGTTCAACTACCACTAATTTGCTAAACCTGGCAGTGACTTGAGCAGAAAATTGCATTTTTTTCTAAACCGACAGGCCATGGAAGTCCAGCAGAATTTCACTCCTAGGGCTCCGGCTTCTGATTTCAGCTGTGTGTTATACACAGAAAGGGAAGCCTAACAGCTTCCCCTCAGTACGAGGTCGCTAAATAGAAATGAATTTACATTTTAAACTTATGATATAGATTGCAGTCGGATTTTTCGTCTAAAATGGATGTTATAGCTCCTCCCTAAGAGGTCGCTCAAAATATAATCTTCATTAAAGTTATAGATAACTTTAATAAACGTTGCAATAACTTAATTATTTTTTTATATTATTTTTTTATTTTTAATTTTTACATTATTACTAGAAAAGAAATACATATATTCTTTAAAATTTCTAGTAGCCTTTTCTCCCTGTAGATTACCTTGATTTTCTATATTTCTTTACTGCTAAATAATGTTTTAGTTGAAGATGTTTCATAAGTAAATGGTTTGTTTAGAAATTATTTATAAGTAAGTCTCTTTTCTTTAAGTTTTTATTTTTAAAAAAAAAAATGGTAAGATCTTTAGATATTTGTCTAATATTTTTTTTCTTTTCTTTTTAGAATGCCATTCATATCAGATGAAAATGCCAATTTAAGCCTTTGTTGGGATTATGGAACCCTTCTGCAGGAGTATAAGAATCTAACGAAGGTGTATGATTCTGTGTGGGATTCCAAAAGCTCCAGTTGCTTAGAAATCTGTGATGATGTTCAACATCACCTAATGCAATTACAAGAAATTTCATTGTTCGAAAAAAAGAATTTAGAATTCCACTTAGATCTCAGTGAAAACATTAAGCAAATTGTATCTAAAGATTTTGGTTATACAATTCCACAGATGCTGAGTGATATTGGTGGAAGTCTTGGTCTGTTTCTTGGATGTTCCATTTTAACGTTTCTAGAAATCTTGCAAATTATTGCGCTTAGGCTAAAGCGTGTAACAAAGTAACAGTTATTTCATTAATAACGACTTCAAACTATGTTTGATCTTTTTATTAAAATTCAATGTTGTTTCGATATCTGCAATTTTCTTGTAAATAACTTGCAATGAATCCCAAACATTCTTTCCGATACGATTTATTATTTTTATCTTACACAATGATGCATCTTTACATAGTATTTTAAATATGAGAGACAATATGAGCGACAGAGAAGTTGGTATCTTCAACATAGTTTCTATGGATAGAATTCGCCGACGACGCCGGAGACCTCTTCTTCACCACACTATAAACACGTTTTATAGATCCACCTATTATTGGACTCTTTGATCTTGCTTCTGTCATCGTTTCATCACCAGTGTATCAATGAATAGGCTTAGAAAATTTAGCGAATTTCAGTGAAAGGTTATTAGGTGAGTACCAATTATGGCTGGCGAAGGTGTGATTTGCTAGAAGAGAAAGGAGAAACCCCACATAATAACGTTTTCTCTCCAACTGAATTCAAGGTTATTATGAATTAATTAGTATAACTTTCAAGAGATTAACAAAAGATTAACTTTCGAATAAAAAAATACTTTACTGAAATAATTTCATTCTATGTATCAGATTGTGCAAATGTTTATTTATTAAAAAGCTTTTCTATTTCTTGGCGTTGGGTTTGCAAAGGATGCTGGGAGTATTAATTGTTCTTTGAATACTCTCAACTTCTATTCTAAATGGATACAATACAATATTCATACAGTTTGGAATCTATATTACTAAAATCTTTTATTTCTCTGTCTGTCTGTCTGTGTGTCTGTCCGGCGCAGTTTTCTGAGAGAATGAAAAATAGAAAGAATTTTTACAATGAAACATCCGCGACAAGAATCGAACCTGTAACCTTCCGATCCGAAGTCAGACATCTTATCCATTAGCCCTTGGGAACTACAACTCTCTTCATACTGCTTTTTTGACTTATCTGTCAAAACTGAACTGACTTTGACTGAAAAGTAACAATTGTAATTAAAAAGAAAGTCAAAAAAGAAAGAAGCTACCTTCATTAGGTAGCATACTAAGAAATCACAATTTGTGACTTAAAAACCACTGAAAAGTATCAATTGGAATGAAAAAAAGAGTCAAGAAATAAAAGAAGCAGTATTTCCATTAGGTAGAATACTGAAAAATCACTATTTGTAACTCAAAACTACTGAAAAGTATCACTTGGAATAAAAAAGGAGAGTCAAGAAAGAAAGAAGCAGTATTTCTATTAAGCAGAATACTGAAAAATCACTATTTGTAACTCAAAAACCATGATTATTTATAACTCAAGAACCTCTCAAAAGTATCAATTGGAAAAAAAAGAGAGTCAAGAAAGAAAGAAGCACTATTTCTATAGGTAGATTACTAGAAAATCACTATTTGTAACTCATAAAGCTTGAATCCCATCAAAGTTAAAAAAACTCATGATAGATATGCGGTTCATCAATCAAGATGAACGAGAGTTTCGATGACATCAATCGAATGATACAAGGAGAGACTACAGAGCATACAATACAGGTGCGAATAAAATTAACACTTCTGATAATCAACCACACGAACATCTCTATCTGCCCGAGTATCTGAACGCATTGAATCTCAGCGGTATTCCTCAACATTGTTTGTCATTGAAGATTGGATCTCCAATAATATTGTTGCGAAACATCAATCCTAAGTTTGCATACTGCAATGGAACTCAACTTAAATGCCGTTCATGCGATAATGATCTCATAGAAGCCGAAATTATAACAGAAACTCACAAAGGAGATTTTGTTTTCATCCATAGGATGTCTATGAAACCAGACGATAATCTACTTCTATTCATTTTCACAAGAGAGCAATTTCCAATCAGGCCTTCTTACACGATGTTTATCAATAAAGCTCAAGGACAGACTCTATTAAAATTGCCATCTATTTGGAGAACGTTGTCTTCACTCACGCACAACTTTATGCCTTTGAGTCGCAAGTCGTCAGAATTTGGTTATCTTCACTCGAAAGAATAGTCACAATCAATTCGTTGCCAATAATTTCGTATACAAGCTACGATCTTCATTCATCATCTATATTAACAAACATCCATCTAAACTATCTCTTCTCTCAAATATCTATATCAATCAATTTGCACACGGGTAATGGTTGTAATTAAGAAAAGAGATTCAAGAAAGAAAGAAGCACTATTTCTATAAGATAGAATACTGAAAAATCACTATTTGTAACTTAAAAACCAACGTTCTTTGTAACTCAAAAACCACTGAAAAGTATATCTATATTACTAAAAGCTTTTATTTCTCTGTCTGTCTGGTGCAATTGTTGTAATTTGTGAAAATAGAAATAATTTCTACAAATTCACTACAGTAATCGAACATGCAATCATCTGCTCCGAAGTTAGACGTCTTAGCCATTAAACCACGAGGACTACATTTTAATCTCCATAAAAAATAAAAATATATCATAGATATATGATTCACACGCTGGTTCTAAAAGCAGTCGTGGATTGACAGAATATAAACATCTGAAATTAAATTTAAAAAAAAAAACTTTTGAAAAATTTTAGGTTAAGTTTATTTCATGTAATTTCTGTGTGTGTGTTTTTTTTAATAAATAAAAATTTGTTTTCCGTTACATATACGGAGGCTTCCGGAGCGAAGCGACGGGTAGCCGACTAGTAGTTTTAAAATTTGCTACAGCTCATTGAATACTCTGTGAAAATTGCGTTGCATAATGGCATCTTTAATTCTTAGCCAAACAAACTCGAAAGGTTCTCGATCTCATTATTTATGATTCTTGGGTTTAAAAATCTTTCAAAAAGCAGCAAAAAGTAAAAATTTGTAATCACATTTTTATGAATGTGTGATTTCCGATCAACGATATTAAATTGCTTAGAAACATAAAAAAATGAATATTTCAATGTTCAAAACAATGGTATGACTTCGATGCTGTAATTTGACCATTAGATTTCTGATGCTCAATTGATAATTGATAAGTAAAGGATAAGTAAGTTAGTAGTGTCACGCTATTACTGTGGTTCTTTTAGCACACATATAAGGAAAGGGTTAAGAGATGTTAACACAGTGGAAAGTCTATGTCAACGAAGCAGCTGGGCCCGATAATAATTCGTCAAGAACTGTAAAAGTAAGGGAAGGATTAGAATAGGGAAGTCGGTGTTTGTCTGTGAAGCGAGTGGGGAGGGGATTGTTTTTTAAACAAGGCCGGAGAAGCTTGCTACGGCCCCACGCAGTCTGGTCACTACAGAAGAGTGTCTGGTGAGAATAACCTGGGTCATCGATTATTTAACCCAGTGTACTTTCCCCACGCTGACCGAGACAAGGGTTAATAAACAAATTAAGGAGTTATGATAGTTTATAGCTAGTGAGTAATACGGGTAGCTAGTTTAGAAAACGAAAATAATAGATTTGATAAAGAATATATATATATATTTACAAGTAGATGAGTATAGTGAGAATAGATAATAAATGAAAATACATAAGTTTACACCTCACCTCGGGTTTTCAGACGAAGAAAGTAATATACAATACAAAAGAACACACACAAATATCCAACACTGGTGACAGCCAAAGTAGCGGCGTTCCTACGCGCCAGTATTGTTCAGAGTTCACCTGAATACGTATAGTTCGAGGCAGTTCGCTGGAGAGGGAAGCTGTCCAATGTTCAGTTTATTATGCTTGCTTATTCGAAGAGCATTTCCCATTGTCGCTAGTAGCTAGTTGGGGTTGTTGTCACTTTCAAGAACTCACTATGCTGTGACTAACTTCGCTAGGACCAAAGATTTGAAGTACGCTCTAAAATCTCCGGGCTGCGAATCATAACTGGGTCTTGTATTCCAGTGGACCTCGGCCCGTTTCTTCAAGGGATGAGCCAAGCGCCTTTCGCTTAGTACGGAGTCAGTCTTCCCTTTTTTAGCAGTGGGCATCAGAAGAGGCAGCGCAGTAGCTGGCCGCCTGCCCTTCTGAGATGCTCCTTGCCCACACTGAGGCCCGCTCCGCACTGTCGTCTTTTTCTATTCTAGATCGAAAACACCTTTTTCTCCTGTAGTGACGCCATCTAAGCCTAAGACTGTCTAGAAGACATCTACCGACAGACTGGAAGATGGAAGGAACAAAAAAGGCAATAAAGTAAAATGAAGGAAAGGAAAGACGAATGCCAGATGGGGCAGTGAGCTCGAGGGAGCACTATAAAACATCTGTAATACATCCGTTTCAAGAATACAAAGAGGCGTGGAAGCAAGGTTCTGAAAAATGAAGAAGTAAGAAAATATTTCTAAGGATTCTTCAAATATAAAATTATGAAAGTAGAGGATAGGAAAGAGAGAAATTATGTTCAACCATTCAAAAGACCACTGGAAACACAGAGTGCTGTCGTCGTTTCCCGTGATTCAATGCGACCGTCTGTATTAATTCGAAAAAAAAATTGTGGTTGAAGTGTTAGTTATTAATAATTTCTATCCTTGCAAATTATTTTGTTACGTTTATGAGAATGACGATTACAATTTCTTTACCTCAAGTATTACCCCAAAAATATTACCCCCAAAATTATAATGATACTGGAAACATATATTAATAATTGGGAAACCTACGTCCAAACACAAGTTGGTGTGCTCAGAACAAGAACATAAATAATAAAAGTCGTATAATTTTATAATAAATTCTGGTATTAAATAATCTAATGTTATGTAAGGTCCTTACAATAAGAAACTAATGTAAATACAGTGCAACTTGGATAATTCGAATCTGCAGGGACCACTACAAAACTTCGAATGATCCAGAACATCGAATTAAACAAGTTACATCTTTTAACTTTAATTTCAGGTCCACTGAATTCTTGAAATGATTATATTGTCAATTAGTAAATATTTATTCAGAAAGATCATGGTATGAAAGACTTAAACACTATATGTATGTAAACAAAATAAGATTTTTATTACGTAAGCTACAGTACATATTACATTCAATACAGAAAATTACAGTTTTTCAAAAAATTGTGCGATGTCTGATTATTTTGTAGAATTCAGTCGCTTAAGGTTAGCAAAATCATCAAGCATGTTTAGTGAAAGGAAAACAGCTTCACTTAGTTTGGTTTGTCCTTCAATGTACTGCCGAAATTCGGCGCTATCCAGTACTCTTTGGCAATTTGGCATTTCTTCTTCACACCCTTTTCCACCTCGCGAATGACGGCTACCTTTTCAGCGAACGTTAAATTCTTGTACACGCGTGGTTTACTGAAAGATATGGTGACACTGATAGCAGGAAGCTCGAATGGCGTCTGAAGCGTCACGTGAGGAATGGCACCACGTGTCGAACGGTGCGGTGGCGGGAAGGGGATTTCAGTTGACACGTGTCGAATTTCTTAACGATGTAACGCCGAAAAGTCGTTATGGTTCGAAATTTTTTATAAAAAACTTCGAATTAAGGAAGTTGAACTTCGAATTATTAACATCGATTTTTTAACATTGATTTAATAAGAAATTCAAGAGACTAAGAGAAATCTTCGAATTAACCACGATTTCGAATTAAAGACGTTCGAATTATCCAAGTTGCACTGTACCAAAATCTTAAATTAAATATTTAACTGTTATGAATTTTTTTTATTGCTTAATCTATTCTTTATTCTCACAAAATTGTTTTGAAATTCAATTTCTAAATTAGATTAATTTTAATTATAAGTAAATATTAGACCAATCAATCTTTAATTGAATACACTTTTCATTTGTTGTGATTGGATTTATTAGTTTTTATTTAACACTTTAGTTATCGGCATTATTAGTTAATTTTTTTAATTTGAATTAATTAATTAGAATTCCCCATGAGGACTCTTAGAACTTCAAACATCTAAGAATGCTTATGCGAAATTCAAATTAATAACATCATAAAAGGTTACCTTAGAAAAACAATGGATTTCGAAACAATGATTTCCATCCATGTTCCTAACAAACGATATTAATTTTCTTTTTTAATCCTGTTTACTTTCATGGTAATTTTAATGTATTTAAAATTCATTGCATTCAGACATCTTAAATAATTAGTAACAGATTAAATTAATATTTTAAAAAACCCAAAGAAAAATTGAACCTCTAGTGTTTATATTCATCAGTTATTGATATTTAAAATAAATAATTAATCAATTAACCTTGAAACAGTACTGTCTCCGATTCCCAGCACAAATACCAAAAAAATAGCTCAGTGAATTTTTGTTTTGTTTAGTTAGTGCGTTCTTTGTTTTATTTTACTGTAAAATGTTCTAACGCACGTTAAACCTTATATCTAAAAAAAAAAAAAAAATTGATTTTTTTTCACTTCTTTAGAAGAAGATAATTGAAAATATTAATTTTATTAATGAATTAATTGAATTATTTCTTAGTAATTGAAGTTGAATGTGTATTCATATGAATTTTTAGTATGAATATAATGTCTTTTGATTCATGTATTCATAGTCATTCTTTTGATTGCACAGTCACTTTAAATTTAAGCTTAAAAAGGCTATTTTGTTTAAAAAAGAAACAGAAAACAAGGGAAAAGAAAATGAAACAAAAAGAAGCGGTAAAGCAATAACTAAGAAGAATAAAAATAACTATCCGTACTAATTCAGATAGTACAATACTCTCTCGGTTTAAAGTCTTACGACTTTTTCGGCCTCATTATAATCACTCTTCTGGCTATTCGGCTCTTTTCTTCAGTTCAGCATAGGATGCACATCCAGGTAATTTCAGCATCAATCAGCGTATTTCTTAGCCTTCCACGAGGTTTCTTCCCGGAGATGTTTCCTTCCAACATTTCGATCAGCATACGTCCGTGAGGTATTGCGCGGCTAACCTATCGTCACGTACGATGCTAATTTGATCATCGATAATTGCCTGTAATCATCATCATTCAGCCTTTATCAGTCCATTGCTGGGCGAAGGCCTCCCCCATACATCTTCATCTTTTACGGTCACCAGCTTCATCTCTCCATCCCCTCCCCGCAAACCTCTCCATCTCATCCATCCATCTTCCCTTTGGTCTTCCTCGTTTCCTTTGACCTGTGGAGGGTTTCCAAAACGTGGTCAGGCTCGTCCAGTTTTCCTTAGTCTTTCTGGCCAGGTGTCCTGCCCACCTCCACTCTGACTTCTTTAGATATATAAGTGCCTGTAATATTGCCTGTATTGCCACATATTGCCTGTTATACAGATCAAAACTCACTTCCTTCCTTCCTTTCATCGACTTTGGCCAACTATGGACCACAGGCTAGCCCTACCTGACAACGTGAGGGTCAAAAATCACTATTAAAGTTGGTTTTTTGTTTTACAAAACCAGATTTACGAAGTGAAATAATTTTCATATCTCTTCCACTCATTCATTAGTGTATAAAAAAATTTATTGCTTGGTTAAGGTCTCTGAATCGAAAGAATATTAATATATATATATATAAACTCGGTTCATGGCGTCAGGTGCCGCCTTCCGAAAGAATCTGCAAGAACTCCATTCCAGGTCTTCCGGTCAAGGGTCCATTCCTCTTCCAGACTTCTAATCCTCATTGCTTTTTTAATATCGTCCATCCAAGCCTTTCGTGGTCTTCCTCGTTTCCTTTTTTGATTAGTTTTGTAATCAAAAGCGATTTTGGGCAGTCTTTCGTCATTCATTCTTTTAACATGACCAAACCAAATTAATTGTTTTCTTTGAAGATCGTCCAAAATGTTTCCTTTTATTTTCATCATTTCTTTGATTCTTTCATTTCTTGTTCTTTCTATTCTTGATACCCTGCATGATCTTCTTAGGGCATCCATTTCCACTGCCGCTAATTTCTTTTTTTCTGTCTCCGTAATTCTCCATCCCTCTGCCCCATATAACAAGATGCTCTTTACAATAGAATTGTATATATTATACTTTCTTTTCCTAGAGATCTCTTCACTCCACCAAATAGAATTTAATAGTTTTATAGCCTTCATTCCTTGACAAATTCTGTTTTTAATTTCTTGTGAGTCTCTGCCTTCTCTATTAATGTCTACTCCGAGATACCTATAATGCTCACAGCTTTCTATTTTCATGTTATTATTTAGATTTAGGTCCGTCTCATTTCCTCCTATACATAGATATTTGGTCTTGCTAACGTTCATGTATAGTCCCCATTTCTCATATTCTTCCTTAATTGTTATCGTCATTCTCTCTAAATCATTTTTACTCTTTGCAATTATGACTTGGTCATCTGCGAACTGCAGAGTAAACATTGACGTTCCTTTCACATTAAGTCCCAATCCTCTGCAGTTTTCTTTCCAAACTTTTAATGCTGCTTCAACATAAATTTTAAAAAGTGTTGGGGAGATACAACATCCCTGTCTGAGTACTTTATCTGTTATAAAGCCTTTTGATAATCTTTGACCTACTTTAATCTTTGTTTTTGATTGTCTGTAAAGTTCTTGAATTGCTCTAATAATATTAAAATTTATGTTTATTTCCTTTAATACATTCCATAATTTTGCGATTGGAACATTATCATATGCCTTCGTTAGATCAATAAACAGAAGATGAATTTGATTTCCCACAGCCATTTCCTTTTCAATAATTTGTTTAAGACAAAATATATTATCCATACATGATCTTCCTGCTCTAAATCCACTTTGTTCTTCACTTTCTTTCATTCTTATTTCTTCTTCAAGAAAATCTTTTAAAATTCGTCCATATAGTCTACTAAACGTTGCTGTTACAGTAATGCCACGGTAATTTTCACATTTTTGTCTGTCTCCTTTCTTATAAATTGATGTTAAATATCCAATTCTCCACTCTTCTGGTGTTTCTTCTCCGTTTAAACATCTTTCGAATAATTGTGTAATTAATCTTAGCAATTTATCTGTTCCATTTTTGATTAGTTCTGCTGATATTCCACCGGGACCACTTGCTCTTTGATTCTTTAATTTTTTAATTGCTGTTTTAACTCTCTCAAGTTCCAATAGTATAGGTTGTTGTATGGTATCAATATGTGTATTTTTTACTTGAAATTCATTTCTAGTTTCTGTAAGCAAAGTCTTATAATATTCTTCCCATTTCTCAACCGATATTCCTTGCCATGAATTATTACCTTCTTTTCTAATATTCCTTAAAAATTTCCATGCCTCTGTACATCGTCTTCCTCCTATATATGTCTCGATTTCTCTGCATTTTTTATCCCAGGATGTTCTTTTTTTCCCTATTACTAATTTCTTTGTGTCATTTCTAAAAGTTCTATAAATTTGTCTATCCTCTTCCTTTTTTGAACTCATCCACCTCAAATAGGCTTCTTTTTTCTGTTGTACAATCTTTTCAATGTCCTTATCCCACCAAAAGTTTTTTTGGGAATTTTTGCCTTTTCTTTTTTGTCCTAGTGCTTCCTTTGCAGCCTGGTGTAAAGATGATTTAATATGTTGATATAGTTCGGTTGTATTAGTATAATTCCTTTCTTCTAATTTTTCATCTAATCTTACTTGAAAAAGTCCTTTTGTACTCTCTTCTGTTAATCCTTCCAACATATATTCTGGGATATCAATATCGTCCATCTCTGTGGGATTTCTTTTCTCTCTAATTATATTAGCCGAATAAGGAAATGCAAGTCTTGCTCGCACCATAAAATGATCTGAGCCACATTCTGCTCCTCTCTGTACTCTAATGTCTAATAATTTTAATTGAGCCCTTTGTTTAATAATTATATAGTCAATAATTGTTTTAAGTTGTCTAGTATGCTGATACCATGTATATTTATGAATATCTTTGTGTTTATAAAAACCATTTGTAATCTTGAGATCGTTAGTTCTGCAAAATTCAATAAGTCTTTCTCCATTATCGTTGACTACATCCTCTCCAAACTCTCCAACAATGTTATCTCTCTTCCTGCATCCAGTTCTTCCATTGAAATCACCCATCATTATAATTTCTCTTGTTCCTCCAATTTCATCAATAATTTCCTGCAGTTTTTGATAGAACATATTCTTAACTTCAATAATTTCATTATTATTCGGAGCATAAATTCCCAAAATAGTAATTCTTCTTCCAAAAATATCCATATTGATCTTTAAAATTCTTTCATCCACAGCATCAAAGTTCTTAAGATTTCTCTCAAATTTCTTTTTCATTAAAACTGATACTCCTCGTTTTGCTCTTTCCTCCTTTGGAACTCCTGAGTATAAATGAATAAATTCTCCAGTTTTTTCTATTCCTGATCCTTTTTTCTTAGTCTCTGTTAAAACAATGAAATCGACCCTCATCGAATCAATCTCTCTCATTACATCCATCCATTTTGATCTAATACCTTGCACATTCCAGGTAGCCATAATCATAGTCCTTTTCCGTAGCCTTAGTCGCTGTCCATTAAAATCATCCGGTTTATTATTCTTGTTGATTCTTTTTGCGTGAGATATTTTTTACAAGAAATAGGGTGCAGGCCTATTGTCATAACCCCAACCTGGAGGACCAGGGTGGTCATTTGGTCTGGCACCTACCCTTCGACCAAACCGGCTTGGGAGGCCCTACCAGTAGCTACGCTACCGCCGGCATAGCTCTCCGGGTCATTGGTGCACACAAGCCCCTCCACCACGACAAAGTAGACACACCATGGAGGAGAAGAATATTAAAATTTATGCAAACTAATGAATATGATTAAAATACTAAAAAAAAAGCTTAAAATATCCTTTCAAAGCATAATCACTAATTATCAAAAAGTTATTATAGAACACTCATACAGAAATTTATGAACTTCTGAATTTTCAGTAACACTAGGATAAATATACTGAAGTACAGTGTAAATCAGATGCTAAAAAATTGTTACAAGAAAAAATGACGTGTGCGATATTGGTACAGAAAAATTTAAATAATATAGCTGTCTACAAGCCAGAACAGCAATGGTCTTTCAGTTCTTTCATTTCATTATAAAAAAAATAAACAACAGATACTTGGGTTATACGTGAAAGATACGTTTCAAAAATATTATTGGTATTTAATTTTTTTAACTGAATTTAAGTATTTTGTTGATTTCAAAGAATTGATTGGAAAGTAGTTTACACTTTTAAGTTAAAGTAATAGATACCAATAGCTCGAAATAAAAGTGCACAAACAAGATCGAACTTTCGAGAAATATACTCATGGACAAAAAAATTAGCGCACCAAGAAATAATTGCG
>JAFIDM010066627.1:79975-108162 GCA_023159025.1 Thereuonema tuberculata
TTGTGCGAACTATCACGGGTGTTTCACCTACGATCAGCTGTTCAGCCAAACGGTTCTCCTGACCTTACTATATGCGATTTTTGGTTGTGGGATACGTAAAGGATATGATGTATCGAGGAGGAATCATAATGTTAGCACAACTGTATCACGCTGACAGTATCACGCTGTATGTGCGAACTATCACGGGTGATCACCTACGGTCAGCTGTTGAGCCTACAGTTCTCCTGACCTAGATCCGATTTTTGTCGTGGGATAAGAAAAGGATATGGTGTATAGAGGAAGAATCTCAACATTAACAGAACTAAAAGATAGTATCACGCTATATGTGTGAACTATAACGGGTGGTCACCTAAGATCAGCTGTTGAGCCTACAGTTGTCCTGACCTACCTACATGTGATTTTTGGTTGTGCCATACGTAAACGATATGGTGTATCGAGGAGGAATCACAACATTAGCAGAACTAAAAGACCGTATCATGCTATTTGTGCGAACTATAACAAGTGATCATCTACGATCAGCTGTTGAGCCTATAGTTGTCCTGATCTAACTATATGCGATTTTTTGTTGTGGGATACGTAAATGATGTGGTGTAGCGAGGATGAAGTACAACATTAACAGAAATAAAAGACAGTATCACGCTATATATGTGAACTATAACGGGTGATCACCTACTATCAGCTGTTCAGCCTACAGTTCTAACTATATGCGATTTTTGTTTCTGGGGTACGTAAAGGAAAGGATGTTTCGAGGAGGAATCCTAACGTTTGCACAACTACACTCCTTTCCGAAAGATAAGCACAGAGAGGAAAAATGTTAATTTCCGTAAGAGATCTGAATTAAAGAAGCTGAAATTTGCTGCAAAGGTAAAAGGAAGTATGAAATTATATAGGTAACAGCCAATCACGGTTTCGCGTCGAGAAATATGCAAAACAGTCTTTCGTATAAGAAGCCGGCATTGTGAAGGGTTACAGGAGATGCATGTAAATGCTGATAAAAGGTGTTTATGACATTAGTACGATTGTTTTTCAAGCTAGACGTGTTTCTATGGCTTCCAGAAGACGAATGGAAAATTCTGAGTGCTGGCGGGCTGTCGGACGCATTGAAGCAGGACAGTCTATAACACATGTTGCTCGTTTCTTCGGCGTTCATCATTCCGTCATTTCACGATTATGCAAACAATTCCAAACCAGTCAAACAGTTGTCCGAAGACTTGTAGCCGGTCGTCCAAGGGTTACGACCCCCGCGGAAGATCGATATATTGCTATTGTAGCCAAGCGGAATCGAAGATCGACCTCCACACGTGTGACATCTATGGTTGCAGCGGCCATTGGTAAGACGATATCTGCCATTACTGTTCGTCGAAGGCTACACATGAATGGTCTATACGCCCGGATACTATGAATTTGTGTTCCTTTATCCGTCCAATCCAAAGGGGCACGATTACAGTAGTGCCGCCAGCTTGAATTGGTCTATGTCTGATTGGGGGTAACGTTATGTTCACAGATGAGTCCACATTTTCCCTACAACCCGATGATAAGCGTGTAAGGGTCTGGGGGAACAAGGCACACGCAATCGGCCCCAGAACATTACCGAACATTATCGAACATCACGCATTCCGCGGTGGAAGCATCATGGTCTGGGCAGGGATTTCATTTCGATATCGCACCGACCTGCACATCTACAGGCGATTTTCTGTGACGGCTGTACGGTATCGAGATGAAGTCCTAGACCCCACTGTGAAATCGTACACTGCAGCAGTTAGTCCTTCCTTCGTTTTAATGGACGATAATGCGCGTACCCATAGAGCTGCCATCGTTGACGACTTTCTGTAGAGTGAAGGGGATTGCGCCTATGGAGTGGCCGGCTTACTCGCCGGACCTTAATCCAATTGAAAAACTTTGGAATGCCCTGGGCCGTGCTGTATGTCGACGTTTCCCACCTCCAGCCACTCTCAGAGCTTTAGAAACTGTCCTACATGAGGAATGGCGATTACTGGACTCTGCGATGGTTGATCACCTCGTAACAAGCATGATCACACGCTGTAAACTTTGCATGCAGGTGAGGGGTGCTCACATACCCTATTAATGTCGGTTTTTATTGTTTGTTTTGAATTTAAATATAATTTTGTTAATGACGCAAATAGGACGTCATCTTATAATTTATGAAAATTCAGTATTTTGTTTATCTCTGTACGTAATTTGTTTTGTTTCATGAATAAACATAAAGCTACTTACTTGCAGCATTTCATGTCAATCAAAGCAGTACTTGTCCATTTTTTCGCATTTTACCGCTCCGTGCTCAACTTTTGGAAGTGAATGTAAAAGACAGTATCACGCTATATGTGCGAACTATCATGGTTGATCAATTACGGTCAGCTGTTGAGCCTACAGTTCTCCTGACCTAAATATGATTTTTGGTGGTGGGATATGAAAAGGATGTGGTGAAGCGAGGAGGAATCACAACATTAGCAGAACTAAAAAACCGTATCACGCTATATGTGCGAACTATAGCGGGTGATCACCTACGATCAGCTGTTCAGGCTCCAGTTGTCCTAATCAACTATATGCGATTTTTGGTTGTGGGATACGTAAAGGATATGATGTATCGAGGAGGAATCACAACGTTAGCAGAACTAAAAGACAGTATCACGCTACATGGGGAAACTATCACGGGTGATCACCTACGGTCAGCAGTTGAGCCTATAGTTCTACTGACCTGTATGCGATTTTTGGTTGTGGGATAAGTAAGGATATGGTGTACAGAGGAAGAATCACAACGTTAGCATAACTAAGAGACAGTATCAGGTATATGTGCGAACTATCACGGGTGATCAATTATGGTCAGAGGTTGAGCATCGTCTGCAAATGATACTCATTTGTTAGGGGAACATATTGAGCAATATCACATGACTTATTCAAACGTCTGATACTGTTTGTGTGACATAAATGTGTTTTTGAACATTCTGTTTTCCTTTTCCAGTCATCGTAGTTGTAACAGCGCCTCTATGAACCTTTATGATTTTGTAACGAATTTTTTTTTGTAGAATCGTTGAGCGCATCCTTTATTCAGTACTTTTGGTGTCTCTCCGACTGTTGGTTACAGCTGCAGAATGCTCTAAATAAGCAACTTTAGTTATAACCATCTTGTACATAATTTCTAAATGTGGTGAAATAATATATGTTTTAAAGAACCTCCTAATTCAAAGGGTACAAAAGACACTGGTTTAGTGAAAGAGAATAAATCAAATATTCATTCTCATAAAGAACTTGCCACAAATAATTGGCAAAGATCGCTAATAGCCAACAATCAAAAGGCACGCGCATTGCGGCTTGCAGAAGTGGTCTCGTGCTGATTGTTGGGAGGGAGTGAGCAGTAGTTTCTCCCCAGACAGCGAAGAAGCAAGAAGTGTTTCGCTGTTAATAAGAGCGAACGTTTACGACCCAAAAATAAGAACTTCCCGCGAGTATATAGTTATAGTTATTGCTAACTCTGCGAACAGTGAAGAAAGACTTTATTTGTTGAAGCTTACCTGTAATATTTTGCTCACAATAAATTGGTTAAGGACGCCACACCGTTCCAATGCGCGAGAGCATTCTCAGAAAAGATGGCCGCCAAACGTTTGGAAACTGCCATGTGTTAGGCTTATGAATTGAAGTACTGTTTAATTGCCATTTAATTAAAGTAAACAAGAAAATCTTGGATTTAAAAATAAAGAAACATTGTATCGGCAAGATGGCTAGTTATATGTTACAATTCAACGGTAATAACTATATTAGTTGGAAGCAGAATGTCCAAACCCTACTTTTGAAGGAAGGACTATGAGAGACCGCGAACACGCCGATTAGTGATATTAAATCCATACAGGATAAGTGCCTAAAATCAAAACTATTAAGTAAGTTCAAAAAAGCAGTCGGAACTATTCTTAGCAGCATAGAAGAAAGATTTAGATGTCTTGTAAAAGAAAGAAATGACCCTAGTCTATTATTGAGGGAAGTTGACACTCAGTTTAATGTAAAAAATTGCCTAAGGATGTTTGATTTAAAACGCCAGATATACCTACAAAGTAAACTTCAAGACGAAGATGGCTTACCTGAAAAATATTTGAGTTTAAAAGTAAGATTAAATGAGCTTGAAGAACTAGGTGGGAGTTTTGACAATGGTGAATTATGTTGGGTAATACTTTCATGATTGCCAAGCGCGTACGATTCATGTGCGGAAAATTTACTTCAATTACAAGTCAGAGTATGTAATTATCAGAATCGTCCAAGAATACAGACGGAAGAATAAAAGAATTTCCGGTACAGAAAATGAAGTAAACATGTGCAATAAAGCCGAAGTAACTGTAAATAAACCAGCTAGTAAGGAATACAAAAAGGAATCCTGCAAATGTTTTAACTGTGGAAAAGTAGGGCATTTAGCTCGACAATGCAAATCCAAATCCAAGTCCAAGAAATCATCACCAGAAACAGATGATATGAAAAAAAGAATCATTTTCTGGGATCATGGCTTTGAGCAGTTGCATTATGGAATCAACAAACGATAAACCTATCAATAGCCCATGGTATCTTGACAGTGCTTCTACAAACAACATTTGTAACCACAAAGCTTGGTTCAGCAGTTATAAAAGCTTCGACGCTCCCCTAAAAGTATATGGAGCTTCCTTACTGCCTAGTGAAGCGTTAGGTGAAGGGACAGTTAACTTAGAAGTTATGCTACCGAAAGGCAAAACTCAGAAGATTACTTTGTCCAAAACGCACTATGTTCCGGACATGAGCGTTAACCTGATTTCTGGTGGGCATGTGGCATTGCTGGGTTGTTCCCAAGACATAAAAGGCAAGGATTATGTTGACAAGGACAAAAACAAAAGAACTATAATCTTAGGTAAAGAGAAAAATAATCTCTTTGAGGTAAAGTGCAAACCTTTCAATGTACAAGCGAAAACCTACTTCAATGAAATCAAGCATTCCAATTATAAGTTGTGGCATGCGAGGCTTGGACGTATTTCAAAAGGAAAAATGAAAGTCATTCTAGACCAAAAATTGCTATGAGGTATAGAGCAAGTAAAAATTCCAAAAGAAGACTGATAGTTTTTGTGAAAGTTGCAAAAGTGGAAAGATGACAAATGTTCATCACACTAAGATGAAAACCATTAGAGCAAAAGAAATTTTGGAATATATAAACTCTGATGTATGTGGTCCAATAAATATAGAAAATGACTATCAGGCGAAATATATCCTGTGCATAATAGATGGTTTCAGTAGGAGAAGCTTTGTATTTACTTAAAAGTATGGATCAAGTGCCAGAATATATGAAACAATTCATAACTTACGTAGAGCGCCAAAGTAAGGCGAAAGTGATAAGCCTTCTCACTGACCAGGGAAAGGAGTAGGAGAATAAGGAACTCAACAATTTCCTAAAAGAAAGAGGAATTGTACATAAGACGACATCTGCATACTCTCCACAGAAAAATGGCATTGAAGAGAGGTTTAATCTTAAGTTGATGGAAATGGCTGGAGCCATAATAATTGATTCTGACCTTCCGCCAAGATTCTGGACTTATGCAGTACAATGTTCAAATTATGTTCTCGATCGAACACCTCATTTAAAGTTAATGAATATTACTCCAAAGGAAAAATGGTTTAAGAACGGAGGAGCACCAAATGTACGACATATGAAAACATTCGGAAGTTTTTGCTACCTGAAGAATCCGAAAAACGCAATCAAGAGTAAAATCGACTCTCGAACAACCAAGGGTATTTTTCTTGGGTATTCTCCACGCACCCAGAGGTTACAAAATATGGAATCTTGATACCAACAAAGTAGAAGAAACGAGGAACGTGTATGCAAACGAGAATCGAAGAGCAAGCGATCTAATAAACAAGTGAAAGATTGATCATGAAGAAATGAAGAAAAGGCTATCTTTTGATTCATTAAGTAAAACTCAAGAATCCTCTTCGTCTGATGAAGAGGACGAAAAGAATAAAAACACTCTATCCACAAGAAGCTGTGAAACAGACTCTAGTGAAGATGAAGAAAGAACTACTAATGAAAATAAAACTCATGATGCAGATGTTAGAACGACTAGTTCAAGTAATACTGATTCTACCGAAAATGACACAGAAGATCCTGTGATCGACAAAGGATACATACAACTTAGAAGTAGAAAAGTTCCTCGAACACAATGCGTGAGGATACACAAAGATGTTGATATCCAAGAGCCAAAAGATGAGGAGGAGGCATTAACCTGTCCAGAAAGGAAAAATTGGCAAGAAGCAATTCAAGCCGAATTAAAAAGCTTAAAAGATCATCCCACGTGGAAAGAATCCGAGGTCCCGGATTACATAACACCCATAAGTACTAAATGTATTTTCAAGTGCAAGAAGAAGTTTAATGGCACAATCGACAAATTCAAAGCCCGTTTAGTAGTGAACGGATATATGCAGTAGCAAGATATGAATTACGAGAAGACGTATGCACCGACGCCAAGTGCTGATATAATCAGACTAATGCTGACTTTGTCGTTAAAACGAAAGTACCAGATTCATCAATGTGATGTGCGTAAAAAACATTGCGAATGGCAAACTTACAGCTATAATGAGAATCACAATTATAATTTTACGTTTTACAGGTGTGTCGGCTATTCTTTAAATAAACTAATATGAGCAGCGCACGTAAAATTATAATAGTAACTGTAGTCTTCAATTTCTTTAGGGAATATCTTGTTTTCAGTTGTTTTGTAATTTAGTATAATTTAATTTAAAAAGATTTCTAATAGGATTAATTTCTTATGTATTTGTATTTTGTGAGTCTTTTAGCTATTATCTAAAACCAAAAGTAAAAAAATTTCTAATAATATTTTCGCAATATTTTAAATTCAACATTATATTTACTTCTTTCTTAAAGAAACTAAATTCCAAACAATAATTTAAAACATTCCTCGGTAACATAAGTCAAGTATCTACTTATTTGAATTCTTGGAGTTAAATAAAATAATTCGATGACCATTGGTTTTGTGATATTTGTATAGATATAGCATTTAAAGAAATCCTTTGGGGAAACGCTGAAGGAAGTTACATCCAATAATAATTTTTTATTTATTTCAATTTCAGTTGAACAGTTTTGAATCTGAAATCAGAAGGCGAGTGTTCTAAAATGGCTTAACTCATTTCCAAAAAATTAACAAGATTCTTTTTTCTTTCTTAAATGTATCATGATAAAACATCTGCAATTTTCATAAAAGTTGCAACATTGCTTTTGTGTGATTCAGCCAAGCAGTGTAATTAATTACTTTCTTCTTCCTTCTAGAATTCCCTAAAAATGGATCTCCTCATCGTCATATTTTCAATCTCCTCGTTACGACGAAATCTCACCTTATTCCTAATACTGTACGCATACATTCAAATATTTATTTAAATATTTATTTTTCAAGGTTTTCTTTTTCATAAATCTTTATCTATAAATCTGTAATGATATTGTCTAAAAAAGTAAATTGAGAGGAACCCTTTAATAATTCATTTCCAAAATTTTTTAGTATTTCCTTTAAAATTTTTATATTAACTTGTAATTTCTAATTAATTAATACCCTCAGTTGCTAATGACAAAGTCATCAAAAGGCTACTCAAAATTCTTCCCATCTGAATTGGCAATACTTACTATACACTATAGGATGAATATATAAGGGTGTTCTATGTTAAGATTTATTTTTTTTGCTGAATTAAAATTTATTTTCAAATTATACTACCTATCTCCCATTTTCTGGGAAAAAGATTAATTCAACCAGTATTACATAGTTAAGCGGGAAAATTTGTTAATTCTTGATTAAGCTTAACCGTATCAACAGAAATAAGAATCCATACAAGTCAGATTGCCTCTGGTCGTTATATCAAGTTTCACGTAGATCCATCCAGCTGTTAAAAAGTTAAGCAAGAGGCATTAAGATGTACACAAACTAACTTATAGATTACAACAGCCAACCTTTAGATGTCCTTTAAACTTTAAGCAAAGTTAAGTCTTTTTTTTTAAATGTTTTTTTATATATCCTTCAAAATCTCGAAATCAGCAAAACAGTATTTAAATTTGGAAACATAACACCAATATCCATAGGTTACAGAAATTCTTTTCAATAACTAATATTCTAATGAAGTTAATGGCATTAACTATGCGTATACTAATGAGCTACAGATGTTATCAGAAACTTCAATGTATTTAAACCTTATCAATAATTAAATAGAATTTACCAAATTTTGGAATCAATTTTGAAAATTGCCTAAACAAGCAGAAAGTTACCAAAATCATATTGTTTCAATCATGTATAGTTTATATTGGTGAAAAATTTCTGGTAAATCATTATGACAATTTTTCAATCTGGCAAAAATTTGCTGTGATCAATTTTTCCAATGCCCAAAACATTAAAAAAACGCTTCACATCTTCTGACTCTAGCCACGTTATGGAAAGCTGCAAAACATTTTTACTCAAAAACATACGGACATCAATAAAAAAAACGACTTCGTTTAAATAATAAAAATATCAAAGTTTCCAAAGTATAAACAGATAATCGTTAAAGTTATTTTTCTACCTTAAAACCTAAAAATGAAATCAGAAATCAATATTCGTAAAATTGTTGTAACGTGTGATGTTTTCGACATAAATTTTCGAAATTTCCATTATTTTATTTTCAAAACAAATCTTTTCTTCTACTGTAGATATATTTGTTGATAATTGTTAGTTATCAAAATCTTGAAAAAGAAAAAAGCGTTTAAAGATAATTAGAATTAAAAGTTTTTTAACAACTGGATTTCTGTTTAGAAAATACATAATTCTCTCTCCTATAATAGAAAGTGAAGGAATTTGGAAACAAAGGAGACATTTTACAAAATAAGGTCATCATCTGTTTTTTTACATCATTGTTAAAGTGTAAAAAGCGTTTAAAGATAATTAGAATTATAGTTTTTTAATAACTGGATTTCTGTTTAGAAAATACATAATTCTCTCTCCTATAATAGAAAGTGAAGGAATTTGGAAACAAAGGAGACATTTTACAAAATAAGGTCATCATCTGTTTTTTTTACATCATTGTTAAAGTGTAAAAAGCGTTTAAAGATAATTAGAATTAAAAGTTTTTTAACAACTGGATTTCTGTTTAGAAAATACATAATTCTCTCTCCTATAACAGAAAGTGAAGGAATTTGGAAACAAAGGAGACATTTTACAAAATAAGGTCATCATCTGTTTTTTTACATCATTGTTAAAGTAAACTACTTAATAAATGTACAGGTAATCAACGACTTATGACAACCAACTTAAGGGCGTTTCACATGGATCCGAAAATCAGATGTTCGGATCCATGAATCGGACGTATTCTCTTTCAGATGGCCACCAAACTCTCTCCAACGTCATCTACACAACATGTAACATTCAAATCGTTCGTATACTCGACGTTTCGTGGCCACGTGAAAGAGAATACGTCTGATTCGTTGATTCGTCCATCCGATTTTCGGATCCATGTGAAACGCCCTTTAGGAACATTGACACCGGCGACCATAATTTTTAAAATACCAACAGTTGTTTTCCAAAAACTTCAATATCTCCAAAATGAAATATTCTTAGCAACTTGGACATATGTAAAACATGTATAAACCGTAAATAAGCGTAAATACGTACACGTATTTAAACACCGTTGTTGTAGCATTCCTCGATCTCTCTCCACTTTCTCAAAATTGTTTAGACAACATCTACTGAAACTAGAAATAGATGGAGCTGGTGAAGGCCCATTTCCGGTGAGGATTCACTGTTCTCTTTTCCCTTGGCAACAGTCGTAACCGTGGTTTATTAGAAAACAGCCTGAGCCATTGTACTCATTTGAAATTATTTTTCCTTAATAAAAGTATTGTCACTATTTTATTTAAAAGTTATTTGATATTTACTTGTTCAATTCATGATTTACACAAGTAGGCCTATACATCGGGTGATCAGAAAAAAAAAATACTTAAATTCAAGTATTCAATTAAGACTAGTTTCATTATGGCATCAGAACTTTATCAATGACAATAAGATACAAAGCTATGACAGGCTTTTTAAAGGCAAAAGGACCAAGGGACGGATAGAAGACTGCAGGGCTGGACGGACTCGTAGATAGAGACAACCAATCATGTAACAAGTGAACGTCAATGAGAGTCATAACAATATCACCATGTGGTGATCGCAGGAAACAGTTTGGTGATCGTAAACAAAAGTATATGGTAATGATTACAAACATTAAAAAGAAAACACAAAGCAAGGCTGTGATGTTTTCAGTCAAGTCCGGTTATACAGAGGCAGAGGTAGTGACGTCACTGAGCCCTTGCCCACAGCACCTTGCCTTGCCGACGGCTAATCTCATTGATTACGTGGTGGATTGCGTGGTGCTGCAACCTTCTCCTGTCGGGGACGATTAAAGTTCAAGAGCCTATCCGCCATCGCGAATACAGTGCACTGGTCGCACGAAAAAAAAAGTGTGCATCGTAGTCGTCATCCATAGTGGGTAAATGAAAAAATAGCCTGTTGATGAAGGATTTTCATGGGAACTATTTTCATTAACATGATAAATTCTTTATCGTATTAATATCCTTCAAGCCATGGCAGGGCTTTAAGGAACGCAATGGGTATCCAAACGTGCTAGCCATTGATACTGTAAAACTCATTTTGTAAAATATTCATATTGACTTATATCCACTGTCTTTGGCCAGTAGGATAACAAAGCTATGGCTAAGAATCCTAGAGTTAGAGTGAGATCTTTATTCTCTTACATAGCGGGAACTACGACCTATCGGAGGCTGAAGCAAATCATGCCCTTATTGGAAATTCCTTTCCCAGACGTTAACAGAAACCGAATCGTTTTGCACAAGATTTTTCCTTTGAAGGAGCGAGATAAGCTATTGCCATTTTCAAACCTGCAAAGGTGCAGGAAAGAATTATCTTCCCAGCCTAAAGATCTAAAGAAGCCTTTAGTTAATTAATGTCCGAAATGCTAGTCCCCAGTTACTATTCTCCCCAACTGTAGAAAATACGAAAGGATATGAATAGATTATGAACAGATGTCCACAGGGAGATGTTATCTCTCCATTGTTATGAAATTTGATAATGGATTGGAATATCTTACATTTGGAATTTCTTACATGTTCTTAAGATTAAAAAAAAAACAATCGACACATTCTGGAGGGAAAAATCATCTCTTGGTTTTATGTAATTGTGAGACCTGCACGATATGCAGCGGTTTGAGTAGAAATAAGTTGAAAAGTGTAATGAATCCCCATAGTTAAAGTATAACGTTTGGCCTCCATGGGGATCACTGCAGCTACGAGGGTAGCACCTACAACTATTTTAGATGCACCCCACCTTTTCGTATCATTATTGAATATCAAGATTAGTTAACCAATAAAAATGGCTCTTGATTATCCAAAAATCTAAGTTCGTGTTGTCTCTTGCAATTATTTCAGTCTTATTTCAGACAAAGTATTTTATTATACTTAATTATGTTAATGAAAATCTCAACCATTACTATATCAATAAGACGTCCGTTTCAACAAACGAATACTGGGTTCCCTCTCATATTGACATTGATGATAATGAAAAACAATAACTTTGTCATGGAAATGTGAGGGGATATAATAGATACAACATGTTAAACTTGAGTGAATTGAGAAACCTGAAGTTGATCTGATCCTTATTTTATCCTTCTCCTTAAAATTCTTAGATAAAAACTTAGTTCGTCTGTCTGTCTCTCTGTCCGTCTGTCTGTAACTCGATGTAATTAAGCTATTAAGATAGATCCAAGGTTCTCAATGGTACCATTGAATCAAGGGTACTCAAATTGGATAAAATATTAGTTCATTTTGTCATTCCATGTTGTTTCCATGAAATTTTACCTTAAATTCTAATAAAACATATGTTCAAAACCAAATACTGCACCGATTTTAATGAAATTTGGCATACATACTTTGTTTTTTACGCTGATTTTGAACTCAAAACCATTTTTGCCAATTAGTGAGAATTCTTAAATTAGAATCGGAAAAGAGAATACTAAATATTATCGTAATAATTTTCATTTCTAAATATGATGAAAATGAAAGTGTAAAAGTAAAGTAAAGATATATAAGTAATTAAGATAAATAAAAAGAAAAATAACCTTTCAAGCAGGGGAGGTTTATGTTGTGAACTTGTAGTAATAATTATAAATGTAATTATTGAAAGAAGGAAATAATTACTGTAAAAAGAAATTGCTCGAAAAGATTTTTTTTTCTCTCTGAGTGTTGAAAGAGAAGTAATGGATTATAATTTGCATATTTAAATATTTGGATTGACGTGACGAGATAAAGATTATAAAAGGAAGGGACGTTCAATTCCAGGAGTCACGCAAAAAAAGTCCCGTAGCATTAGCACAAAAAATGAGAATGTGCAGTCAGAAGTGAGAGTGTGCTCAAACACTGATGACGAGAGTAGATCTCAGTGGAGACGAGTGATTATGACTTGACAGATTAGGAAGAAGTAAATATGACAGTACCAGAATATTAAAGTCCGAAGATATAGCAGTTTAGAACTGATTAGTAAAACTAGGAGCCTTTGAAATTAATAAGGTTAGCGAAGAAAGGAAAGACGTTTCCGTGTGAAGTAATAGTTGCAGATTAGACCGAAGAATTCAGCGGTGAGGATAAATTCCGCTAGACGGTTATTGAAGACAACTAACGGACTCAGAATAAGTTATTCAATAGGAAAGAAATAACTATTATTAATTTAAGAAGACAAAAGAGAACTTTTGTGTAATTATTATTTGTAATATAATCAACGCGAGAAGTGCATTCGAGACTTCGTAGATTGAAGCGAGAATTACCTACCTGTATATAGTGAGCACGAACCTGACTGTCATAAGGATTAATAATTGGAAAGAAACTAATGGATACAGAATGACGCATGGAACTTTTCGAATCAATTGAAGGAAGATATTAATTCGAATTTATTACCATTAGAGCCAAAGGAATTGGTAGATATTAATCGTACTACCCGTGATAACCTGCAGCACGACCAGTCCCATTATAACGGAGGGAGGCCGATGCAATTGGAAGTGGAGCAGAGGCGGCAGTTACAAACCAAGGATTGAATTTTGGATTCAACTACGATTGAAGACTGGCAGTGGATACTCTAGGAGGAATTCACATAAGGATGAATAACCACCGCAGTCAGCTTTATTGTAAGTACTCTTTATTATTACATTTTTGATGGGAATAGCGTTCTTCAACGCGGAGTATGAACTAACAGTAAAAGCGTTCGTCAACGCAGAGTGCTATCTTGGAACGAAAGCGTTCGTTAAAAGAGAAGAATCAACTAGTAATGATATTCAAGTACTCTTAGTGGAAATAAGTATTTCTTAGTGGAAATAGTGAATTTGTGAAAATACTGAAAGTATTAATATAGTTTCGCATACGGTGAATTATTGTGTGCATTACCATTTAGCAATCACTCGAAATTAATTAAAAGAATATTTCATACTAGGTAAAAGTTTAAGTGCCATTAGTGAATATAAATATTTATTATCATACAAGTGAAATATGTGATAATATAAAGTAGCAGATATAGGAAGAATAAGTGTATTCTCTCATAGTGTAAATTAGTGTATTAATTTGCAAGAAGCATTGTGAGTTAGTAAGTGCTACAGTATAACAGTGCAACTAAATTGTGCAAGTGAACCATTGCAATTAATTTGTGATTTGTGACAAGGGAGTAATACAGAGATTACTCAATCATAATATACTCAGTTAGTGATTTATAGTGAGGAACTTAGACTTGAAACTATACATTGAGAATCTTAATGAATGTTCATTATAGTCTGAACAGTATCGTTGTATAGTTACATTTAATGATTGATCTAAGAGATTTATTAGATGAGCCCAGAAATAAATAATTTTAAATTTTTACCACAGCTGTATTTTCTGTTTATTCTAACTTTACTACACCACTATGAATGTTGTACTTTTTCCGCAACACCTTATTTTATCCTTCTCCTTAAAATTCTTAGATAAAAACTTAAAGGGGTTTGAAGTTCAAAACGCAGGGAACCATTGTTGTATACAGTAAAACCTAGATTAACAATTTCCAAGAACCTACTTTTATATATGGGTCAAATAAACTAAAGTTCCTAAAATGTGTTTATCTTGTTTTTATTATTTGATTCTAAACCAAAAAAAAATAAAAAAGAATGTATCTGTTTTAGCAATTCCGAATTGATGAAACTTTCTATTACAATAATACACACAACTTCATTCAATTAATAATATGAGTAAACTGTGACAATCCTCCATCGATGATAACGCTACAATGTAAAAGATGAGAATTCATCATTTGTATCATTGAAAATGTTCTCATGCAAACAGATGGAATGGGAAATGAAAGCTTATTGAAATGTTGATAATAATATTTTCTTAGAACTATTTTCTTTTCGTTTGACTGTGTACTTGTGATATTAATAGATTAGACAATCAACTTATGTAATTGATCAAGTTCGTCTGTCTGTCTCTCTGTCCGTCTGTCTGTAACTCGATATAATTAAGCTATTAAGATAGATCCAAGGTTTTCAATGGTACCATTGAATCAAGGGTACTCAAATTGGATAAAATATTAGTTCATTTTGTCATTCCATGTTGTTTCCATGAAATTTTACCTTAAATTCTAATAAAACATATGTTCAAAACCAAATAATTTTGTTACCACTGCACTGATTTTAATGAAATTTGGCATACATACTTAGTTTTTTATGCTGATTTTGAACTCAAAACCATTTTTGCCGTGGAAGCTTCGTTCACAAGATAGCGCAGTATTTAGATTATACAAAGGTGAGTTTCGGCGTTATGAGTCAAAAATAATAATTATTCTTTAGATAAATTAAACTTTAGATATGGTTGGTATTTCGTTTTTCTTTTTGGGTGGAAAATGATCCTTTAGATTAAACTCTCAGAACCTATATTACAGGTGTACAGGTAAGAAGTACACCTAAATAGGTCTGATAAACATTTAAAAAAAAAATCAAATCAAATCATCAATCGAATCAAATATATATATGTATACATATAAATTGGCTAAGTTCGTCTGTCTGTCTGTAACTCGATATAATTAAGCTATTAAGATAGATCCAACGGTTCTCAATGGCACCATTGAATCAAAAGTACTCAAATTGGATGAAAATATTAGTTCATTGTGTCATTCCATGTTGTTTCCATGAAATGTTATTCTTGGGAACTGACCTCGACAACTGAAATTCTAACAAAACGTAAGATTCGTAAATGTGAACTAATACATTTGACATGATTCTGGAGACAGTACTTTTAAGCAAGAACTACAACATTTCTTTCATCTGTTCAGTAGTTTAATCGTCTCCTATTGAAGATCGTCATTCGTTCAAAAATGTTTGTTCAATAGCAAGTTAAGACTTCTAATTTACAAATGCCTTTCTAAGTATATAATAATATCAAGTTTTCAAAACCATGATTTAATCTTTCTTTTAATTTTGAGGGTTTTTTTTGTTTTTGTTTTTTGAAGAAAATCTAAAATTTTATTCAGCAAAGAAATAAGATCAAAAGTGAATTTATTGAAAATTATATAGGATGTTTCAATGTTGAATTTCCATTGCTAAGAAAAATATTGCCAAATTTGGTAGGCTCCAATGCTTTTAGATACGATATTTTGATTGATGTTTTAGTCCGATCCTCAGAAAGTGACTTTTAGGCTCTGTCACAAAAAAAACCATCCTAACTTGAAGATTTTTGAAGATTCATTACACTGGAAATACTTGATCATTTTCAATTACGTACTGCAATCGGATTAATACGAAAGTACTTCATAAGTTTCATAACTTTCATTCGGAGTTCATAAGTTCGTGTTGTTGTTTGCTCAGCAATTTTTTTAAAATTTTATTGTAGTCTATTTATTTACTTTAAAAAAATTAAAAAAAAATTGCTGAGCACACAAGAGCATGAAGTTATGAAGTATTTTTGTAATAACCCGATTGCAGTACATAATTAAAGAATAATCAAGTATTTACAGTATAATGTGTTATTTTTTAGTAACATAGACTGGAACACTTTCTGAGATTCGGACTTAAAAATCAAATCAAAACATATATAAAAGCCTTGAAGCCTACCAAATTAGGCAATATTTTTCCTTAACAATGGAAATTCCGATTCTGCACGAATTACGAAGCACCCTAATTATGTGTTGTAGGATAGAATACAGTAAATATAATAAAAGAATGGGCTATGTTTTATTTACATAAAACCAAAACTGAGCTTATAGTGGGTAAATACCAGTTTATTTCGAATTTCGTTTCTTACAAATTTTAGATTAAATTTAATTTTCTTAAATAGTAAATATTTCCAACAAACTACTTTCTTATTTAGGATATATTGCTTGCTCTCTCTGCTAATTAAGACTGAAAATTAGATGATACAAATTGTGCATCAACTAGTGCTGGAATTACAAGTAATTACAGTTAAATGTATCTTCCATTTTTTTCCTTCTAGACATCTAGTAAGTAAATATGAGTTGGTAAAAAGGGCTTGATTTTGGGTTTTAACCGTCTGTATCAGTCATCTTCAATAATGTATATCGACCTGTTCAATTTTGGAAAGTTTCTCTAGTGCTTGTATTTACAGCTCGAAAATTGTAGTCAAGTCTTGATATAACAAATTCAGACACATTTAATAATCTGGCAATCTAAAGACTTTTGATTGCCTACATATCTTCCTTTTCTGATTGTAATTTAGTCTGCGGTGCGGTAAATCACAACAAAATCACATGAAAGGCTTCCTTCATATATCTCACTATTTTCCTTGGACAACAGCTTTACAACACAAACCTGTAATCTAACTGAATACACATATATATATATATATGTATTTAGTTAGATTACAGGTATGTGTTCTTTTAAAAATAGAAATTAACTTCTTTAACTTCAGAAATTAACTTCGCATTATTGCATTAATTAAAATACTGAAATTTAATCGTTTTATTTTTGTAAATATAAAAAGAAACATGTGAATGAGAAAAGTAATCTCAAAACAATTTTGTAAAAGCTAATGGCTAAAACTTCTGTTAACGTTTATTTCAGTTGTTTAATTTAAGCTTTAAATTCACTTTAGTTTAGCTTAGGAATTTAGAAGGATTTTAAATTTAATTCAAGCATGTTAGAATTTAGAATAATTTTAATAGTTTAATAATTCTTAGGTTAATTTAGGAAAAGTTTAGCGTTTAAATAATTTTAAGCTTAATTTTGAGCTTAGTTAATTTTGTGAATTTAATTTAGAATTACTGTTTTTAAAAGAAGTTAATTTGTTTTATTACCTTAATTTAAGTCGAGCTATGGAAATTTCCACTTGTCTTGTGATGTAATCATTCCAAATTAGGAATTGTTGATAGGATTTGGATATCACTGGTCAACTAGATTACGATGGAATCTCCCTTATTAGGGCAGATATGCATTCCGATGAGCGGATAGGATAGCGTTCTCATGACGTCATATTGGCGGCATTTCCGAGACTATTTAACACGTGTCTCAGAGACTCTCTCTCTCTCTTGCCGCGGATAGCCTGCCTTAGATAGCTTGGATAGCTCTGGCCAACGGATAGGTATTGCCACGTTACCGAGTTGCCGCGCGCGTGTAGCCGCATCTTTAAGTTAGGGTGTGTTAAATTAAGTTATAATACCTTAATTCTATTACTGAATTTATAAAGATAAATTCTCAGTTCTTCTTTGCGACGGCAAACCCGTGCAAATTCAATACAAAGTTTGTCATGCGTGTAAACCCGAATTGGAATCGTGTTTCAACAATGTATGTGTAAACCCACATGGATAACTTTGTGAGTATATTTTACTTTCTGAAATTGTGTTTCAGTGCTTAGCTCCGCGCTAGTTCGATTCTTGTGCCGCTTTAGGATTACCCGCCCTAATTGCAGCGAATTTAAACCTACCAATATAAGGTGCTTCAATATCCTTTAATAGCTTAAGTGAAAATTATCAGTCAGGCGTTTGCGAAAAGGATAAGTCAAGGAGACTCAAGCCATAGCTTCGCCGGTGACATTGTTACAATCCAGGAGATTGTCCTTATTAAGATATTGCCTTTGTTTAAAATAAAAGTTTGAGTTTAATTAACGTTATAAAGTGTTAAGTCTCTTTTCCTTCAGTGGACGTGAAGTGTGGTCCCCCACGCCCGAGTGGACTGAGCCGGTTATCCGGGGGTGTAGCGACTTTCGAGAGGGTGGAAAGCAGTTTTACCGCGTTGAGCGGTTGGCGCCCAACACCAGAGAGCCGAACTATTCGGTTAGATTACTTAGTTCAATTATCTCTGACCACCCCCTGTCTCGTTACAATATATATATATATATATATATATATATATATTTTGCTAATCGTGATTGAGAAAGAATATAATTCATTAAAAAAAGCTTCTATAATTCTCAGTAGAGTTGTCATTTTACAGTTACTTGTGGTTAAGTGTCAGACCGAAAATAAACGAAGCACACCCTTTTTGTTCCACTTAAATTGCATATTAAAGCCCTAAAATTTGCTACAATACTAAGAGGCTCGATAATCACGATGTAAACAGATTTAATAAATAAAAATGGAAAGGGCGGCGATTGATCGGCTCGGTCTTAGAAGACGAGCGATTCACCATATCATGCCGAATTGTATATCAAGAGTGTTACTGAGAAGCTTTGTGAGAGTGAAATATCAAAAAGCGGGAACCTACAACAGCAGAATCTAAGTCGGTATTCTATCATTCTTCGAAAAATAATGTAGTCTGGACCATGTCTCTATGAAAATAAAAATGTTATTTAGAACTATTCTTTCACGCGAACAATCCTGCTTGAAAATCTTCCATCAACAGAGTGAACTTTGTTTCCACGTCTTAGTCGAAGTACAATCATTTGCAGGATTTCTAAGAGACTTAAAATGGAACATCCAAGAAACAGTCCAAGACTTCCACCAATATCACTCAGCATCTGTGGGATTGTATAACCAAAATCTTTTGTTATAACTTGCTTAATGTTTTCACTCAGATCTAAGTGGAATTCGAGAACTTTGCGTCGGTCGCCGCACCGGTCAGATTAATATCTAGTAATGGTTTCAGATGATACTGAACATCATCGCAAAGTTCCAAACAATTAGTGGTTTTCGAATCCCACATTGAGGCATAGATTTTTGTTAGATTTTTATACTCTTGCATTAGATTGTTATAATCAGTGCAAACGGTAAGATTCAGATTTTTATCTTGTATGAAAGGTAATCTAAAGTAATAAAGAAAAATAGAAATACTTTATTAGATAGTGGTTATAATCAATCAATACTGCTGACTGCTTTTTATATTATCAAAGAATGTTTTTAATATTTTTCTTACATTTGTTCCATTTAAGTATATTTTCTAACTTACGTTTTGCTTCTCTTAATAAAAAAAAAGTCATTTATTTCAAAATAAAATTAATTCGTTTTAAAATAAATATCAAAAGTTATTTCTTTTTACTAAAAGAATAAGTCTATTTACGTTAATGGTTTATTTTTTTGTAGTATTTATTTCAATTTAATTCATAGGATTAATTAGTGTAGGACCATTACCATCGTAACTCTCATTGTAATTTCTGTCAACTATTTAAATTAGAAAAGTTCATTAACAGATTTTAATTTTTCGATTTTATTTTATTTTTATTAAATCAGACACCTTGATGGGAAAGAGAGAAATTAACGTTGTAGTTACTTTACTGATTCATTCTAACTTATATTAGAGAAAACCTAATTCAATTCTTTTCTTAATATAGTTTTTGCTGTAGAATTCGTGACGTATTGAATTGATTATAATTCTTTTGATTATTATCCTGTAATTTTGGACTTGTAAATGTTCTAGTTAGGATATCATTTGTAATAATAGAAAACGATATTAAATAATACCTACTTGCATTTTGCTATTTTACTCATTTCCTCTTCTACAAATTGATCCAGACATTGTTTATAAGAAACAACGTCTTTTTCACATGGTCTATTTGGAAAACTTTTGCTCTTAAACTAAATGTGAAGAACAAAGAAATAATAGATGGTTTAGAAAGAAATTTCTAAAATAATATTTAACGGGTGTAAAATTATAATGAAGAAATAATAAGGCCAACCCACTGGATTAAAATTCATAATTATATTAGGAAATAAAATACAAGCAAGGTTTCAAACCGCCTGTAGTTCTTTTTCAAGCAATGAAATTACAATAAAAGAGAGAAATATAAGAACAAAAAAAATAAATGAAAGAACTATGATTGAGGCCACGTGATGATGACTGGTCCATTAACAAGCCAAGGTTGAAGTCTCTTAAGATAATCATTGTGGTCCAAGTCCAATATTATGAAGGGATGATACCATTATATATGAAAAAACTTATCTGAATCAAAATATGGGTTCGCTAGAAATTCTGAATTGTTATAATTTTTGTATAAATAAAAATAATTTTTTTGATTTTTAGTAAATTTTAATGAAATTGGTATTGTTTCATACATTTTACAATGTTTATTTTGATTTTTGATCTATTCATGTTGGACATTATGTTCACGAGTGTTTTATAAGTTTTTTCAGATATAATGATATTACCCCTTCATAATATTGGAATGGGACCACAATGATTATGTTAAGAGACTTCATCCTTGGCTCATTAATGGACCAGTCCTCATCACGTGGTCTCAATAATAGTCCTTTTAGTTTTTTTGTCTTATATTTCTGTCATTTATTGTAATTTCATTGCTTGAAAAAGAACCGCAGGCGGTTTGAAAACTTGCTTGCATTTTAATTTTTTTATATAATTATGAATTTTAATCCAATGTGCTGGCCTTATTATTTCTTCAGAAAGAAATTTAGTATCTGAAAAGAACGATTCTGAATTTAACGCAACTTTCAATATTAATAATATTTAAAAATTGCTAAGCTTATTAGTTCTTAGTTCATCGTCGAAATCGCAGAGGTACCACAAAAGCAAAAATAAACAAAAAAAAATTCACTAATGAAATATTACTGAAACATGTATTAGTGAGGCCACACTAATAAATTGTCTCACTAATATTTCATTACTGAGTTTTTTATTCCGTCGGCCTCAATGAATTTTTTTAAAGTATAAAAAATTCAATCTGCGCATTGAATTATTAATAAACAATAATTGGTGTGACCAAATTGATTACAAAGAGACATCCTGAAACAGTCGTTTCACGTTCTTTGGCGATCATCAACCAGGAGCAGTCACAATGAGGTCTCAGTATTCAGGCTAACCGGAATAATGGTCGTAATAGCGTTAGTGCCTTAACGGTAAAAATAAACAATAAAAAAAAAACACTAATGAAATATTAGTGAGAAAATGCTTGTGCCCGCAGAGTGTGAAACAGCTGTTCCTAGATGTCACTTTGTAACTAATATGGTCGCACCCATTGTTGTTCATTAATAATTAAATGTGCAGATTGAATGTTTTCATTGAGGCCGACGAACTGGTGTTACATGCTTTTTTCTCACTAATATTTCTTTAGTTAGTTTTTTTAATTGTTTATTTTTGCTTTTAAGGCACCACTGCTCTTCCGACGATTATTCCTATTAGCCTCAGTAATGAGACATTGCTATAATTTATTGGTGACTGGTCCTGGCTGGATGATCGCCAAAGAACGTGAAATAGCTGTTTCAAGATGTCACTTGATAAACAATTTGGTCTCAATTTTAATTTCTTAAATTAATAGATATAAGAATTATTTACTTAAGACTATAGTAGGGATTTTTCTTTTGAGCCTTCCTGATTAAGGACAGACAAAGATTTAGGCTCCGATGTTTCTTTTTGGTAGTCTGACCATCGGGACAAGATAGTTTGGGTGGTTATCTCTGGAAAGAAACCTTTTCCCATTGTACAAAGAGCAGCGTTTAACTTAAGAATCCCTCCGCAAAGAAATAACCTAGAAAAAAAGCCCTATCTCCATCGAGGATAAACTCATAATCCTTTATCCGCAGTCCAGTTCATATAATACCGTACATACATATTCTAATAATAATAGAATAATAGAATATATTTAAGTAATATTAGATATACACGTGTCCAAAACTTAAGGACGGCCGACATTTGTGCATGTATAGAGAGAACTGTGCTGACAAATATGACAAGATATTTACTGCCCGTCATCTCATACAGAATAGCACATCAACCTTTTGAAAATTAAAAATTAAGGCAATAATAATCAAATCTATTGCAGTAAAGATAGACATAGCAGTTGGGCAAAAGTGGAGAATTGATGAAAGTGCAAGTCAACACCCAGGCATTAAACTTCTCGGTAGAGAAATGTCGACCTTGAACAGCGATGCAAGAATCACAACTTGATCAGCACAAAGTGATTCAGGAATTTCAGGGGCAGATTGTGCCACTCCTTCTTTAGAGCAGGATGAGGCCCTGCTTGTTTTTCGGCAACGGGCTTCGAGCTGCTATTTGTCTCCCCATAATGTTGCATATGTGTTTAATGGGGTTGAGGTTTGGAGAGCTTGCAGACCACTCAATTCGAAAAATATTCTCGGTCTTCAGGAGGTCCTCCACTGCTGTGGTTGTATATATTGTTTTATATAAGATGGATAATAACTTGAATTTTGTTTATTTGAATTGAATTTTCCGGGAATATTGAATTGTCTTATCACTTGAATTTTGTACGGATCTATAATTTTTGTATGGATGTTAGATTAATTGGTAAAGAGTATAATTGTTCGAAGTTTGGGAAGAAACGATTTTAAATAAGGTGAGCCTAATTATAGATTAGTAATGACTGTGCCACGTCAGAAAGATACTTGTTCTCATGGTAAAACATATCCTACAAAAGCTGTTAAAGTAACAAGAAATAAAATTACTTCTATATTTCACGTATAATATAAGTTAAATGATCCGTAGTAAATGACAATTATTTAAAAAAAGAGTAATGGGGTTAGGATCACCCACGCTGCAGGTAGTTTTTAATAGGCAGGGCCGGATTTCCGCATAGGCCTAAAAGCCAGCCAGCTGAGGGGCCCCGCCATATTTTTTTTTCCGTTTTTTTTTTTTGGTTGTTGAATTGGAGATTCCGGTTTTTTTTTCTGGTTATAGATTTTCGGGATGGGGGGACCATAAATATCAAGTGTCTAGTGGCCCTGGGTGTTTAAGTCCGGCTCCGTTAATAGGCTAAGAGCGTGGATCGGATCGCATTAGTAGAGCGAGCCAACCAAGCGCAGCGCAGGCGAGCGACAGGACTCCGCAACACCAATGCATACTCCTATCTCAAGAACGCAGTTAGCCAGATGAGGGTTAGTGTTTCTAGGAAATGATCGTGCTGAACCATTTAGAAATAAGTTGTCATCCAAACGAAATCCGCAATCTTGAAAACAGTTCGAAGGCAGCCATTTTGTTACAACTCCGAAAAAAAGTACAAAATGCACTGTACCATATTCTGCAGTCTTAGCGAAAATTCTTCATATAAGTATTCTCTTAAGAAGAGGATACAATTAAAACGGATTAAATAAAAGTATGGATTCTCAACACAGATCTACACTTTTAAACGCTCTCAATGCTGTGGTTCGATGAGATGTAGCCTTATCATCCATAAAAAGAAATGTTTTGCCAATGGCACCACAGAAAAATGCGAACATGTCGTTCAATAAGTTCTTTACAATATCGGTCACCCGTCATAGTGTCAAGTCTCCAGCATCTATAGCTCAATGCGACCATCAAGCATGATGCCGCCACAAACCATCATCTCAGCACCACAATATTGATCTCTTTCCAGCATATTTTCCCCTTTGCTGTCATGCCACACCCCGTTGATGCCGGATGAATTAACGAATTAATGAATTAATGAATCTGATTGCAGACTGAATTGACTCTCGTCCGAGAACAACTTTGGCCCATTGTTCCATAGTCCTATTTCGGTGATCTGACATCACTGCAAGCATCTTCTCCAGTGCTCTCTGGATAGTGACACACAGATGACCGACTTCGAACATATAGCCCTACATGTCACAGCTGTCGAGCCACAGTTTGGAGGGATTTTCTTGTTCCAGTACTGGAATGGAGGCGACTTGCAAGCTGACTGACCGTCTGATGTCGATTGGGTTTATCTGATGCCCCTAAATACCGCTCTTTATGTGCAGTCGCAGAGCGAGGGCGATCTCCTGAAGTACATCTGGAAATCATTTTTAGACACCACTTTGCGATTCCAAATTTCCTAACAACATAGGGATAGTGCGGTCTTCTTCCAACTTTCCGATAATGCTAGCCAGGGTGAAATCATCGAGTTGATGTCTTCGAAATAAGACAAAGTTAGACAGAGTTAGTTCTTTACAAATGTCAGGAATTTCGACAAAGACAATTACCGAGCTGGGCAATTTTCTTTTTCTTTGCTTTCGAGCTATCACGTGAGCCTTATGCGCGCGATTTGGGAATTTGCATGTGGATCTGTTTTCTACTGAACATCTACATTTATGAAAATCGCCGCAAGCAGTTTTATCGGATTCTGTGCTTGTAACCCTTAAGAATGGCGTTCGTCATTAAGTGTTGGACAAGTGCGTATTTCAATCTTAATTTTTAGCTTCTCACCTCTGAGACAGTCATCTGAAATCTGTATTTCTTCCCCTTCTTTAAAGGACCTCTCGGATACATGAACGAATGAGATAGAGGATAGATGTTGTGTCTTCCAATAAAAACTAAATAAATCAAGAAAAGTAATTAGATACATTGGCTGAAAATTTTCTGGAGATACATTAAAATTGCATGATAATTGTTTAAAAATAAATTACAGAATTCTCAAAATCTGTTTGAGAAGTTCTATATTTTGAAAAACTTTATTGTAAGGAAGTTCACTGAGTTTGTGAAACTGGATATTTCCGCAATCAAATAAAAGGATCCACTAGGATCTAGTGAAGATTGATGTTCAGTCCAATAATCGCCCACCTACACTCACTAGAAGACCAATGGTGTGATCAAAAAAAAGAAATTTAAGTTGCGAAAAACTCCTAAGATTGAATCCTTCCGAATTACGAAAACACAAAATTGGAGCTCGAGTAGAATCCTGCGTTTAGGAAATTACATCAAAAACTTTTTTATAGCTATTTAAAAGTTCCTAGAGTAATATTTCAAGTGGAATCATCAACGGTAAATTGATTTAATTCCGTGGGTAAAAATAAATAGTGAAGTGCAAAAATTACAATAATTATTTTACGGAAAGTGTTTATTAATCGTGATTGTAACAAAGATCATATTACCAACAAGTGCAAAAACATGATCCACAATATAGTAAAGTGATACGTGAAACCAAACAATGATTGTAGACTTCCTTACGGATGAAACAGGATGTAAGGTTTATCTGACTATATTAAAAAACCTAATATCAAACAGACAGTATCTAAGAAGATATGGAAAGAAATTCCCTAATTGCAACAAGAAGGAAGAAAGAAATACGGCTAGACTGCAGAATATGGTATACCTCGATAAACATTGTCCAAGAATACATAAACCCTGCCGTTTCACGACTTCTGCTTCCCTTTCACTACTTCCGCTTCACTTCGTACCGCGCAAGAATAGATCACATTCTTTGTTTTTCATCGTTCGATATCGATTTCCACGGAATTGGCTCAAATAACTGGTCCGGAAAGCTTAAGTTCTTGTTTTATCTGATTTCACTTTTTTAGCGGGTGGATTTAAGAAGAATGTCATTGATTTCTGTATGGATGTTAGATTAATTGGTAAAGAGTATAATTGTTCGAAGTGTGGGAAGAGACGACTTTAAATAAGGTAAACTTAATTATAGGTTAGTAATGACTGTGTCACGTCAGAAAGATATTTGTCCTCATGGTAAAACATATCCAACAAAAGCTGTTATTATAGTAACAAGAAATAAGATTACTCCTACATTTCACGTATAATATAAGTTAAATGATCCGTAGTAAATCACAATTATTTAAAAAAAAAAAGAGTAATCGAGTTAGTATCACCTGCGCTGCAGGTAGTTGTTAATTGGCTAGGAGCGTGTGTTGGATCGCACCAGTAAAGCGAGCCAACCAAGCGCAGTGCAGGCGAACGACAGCACTCCGCGATCCCAATGCATACTGTTATCTAAAGAACGCAGTTAGCCAGTTATTGTTTCTAGGAAAAATCGTCTTGAACCATTTAGAAATAAGCTGTCATCCAAACGAAATCCGCCATCTTGAAAACAATGCGAAGGCAGCCATTTTGATACAACTTCGAAAAAAAGTACAAAATGCACGGATACTACATTCTGCAGTCTTACCGAAAATTCTTCATATAAGTATTTTGTTAAGGAGAGGATACAAATAAAACGGATTAAAAAAAGTATGGATTTTCAACACGGATCTACACTTTTAAACGGATTCCGGAAAGCAGTGATAAGTGAAAAAGGCATTAATTTCCGATATGATGCATCATGGAGCAGACTGTATTAAGATTTTATGAACCACCGATATTCATCCTATTTAAGGTAAATAACAACATTTTATTAAAGTCTTGAAATCAAGGATTTTTGGCGAATTAGGCTGTGTCAACATGGGCGAAGAACTTTCGAACTGTTAAGAAATTATGTTAAGAATTTTTCAGAAGGAACTGCAATAATCTTTAATTTAGTACACTGCAGGTTTAACTTTTTGAAATTATTTGTATATAATTTTTATGTATATTTTATCTATAAATACTTTACTTTTAAACTCAATGTGTCAAGTTCATTTGCTTCCTTGAATTTATTCCTATTCTTATAAAGTGAACTCTTCTACATTTATCAAAGTTTAAACATATTCAATTACAAATTTAACAGTACCTTGGGCCAATTCTAGGAACATACTATCAAGAATATTACAAAAAATTTGCAAAACGTGTATGCTAACGGAAATATATCCATAAGCGAAATCAACTATGTTTTAAGAAAATACTGTTCTTCTTACACCTAAAGCAATAGTCTATGGATTAACAATATTATAAAGAATATTTTTATATTTTGGTTTTCAACAATTCTTATCAAAATGCTGTTTTCGTAAGTATTTCCCAGTGAAGGAGTAAAGGTTGCTAAGCTAGGACCCCTTTTTTTTTACTCCTGATAGTCGTTGGACCTTTAAATTGAACAGGCTGATCTAATATCAAAACAATAAAAAATAAAATGAATTTACGATCTAAAGTATTTTTATCAGAAATATGAAATGAAAAGCATGTTTAATAATAAGTTATTTCTTGCTAATGAATGGAATTTCGTGGTTTGACTTATAAGATAACTATCTGATAACGATCTCACCGATTTCTTCTTTCTAATTTTTAAAATAATTTTAGACTGGTATCTGAAACATAATTCTGTCGGCTTTTTATTCATAAATGCAAGCCTGGACATGTTTCACGTTCCGTCACAATTGACATTGCTTTTCTATTATAGATGCCTCAAATAGAACCTCTTATCTTAATTTAAGTCTTTTTTACGTGTGCTAAAACGTATCAGATAGGATATCAGCCTGCACACAAGCTCAGAAAACACAAACATAAACAGGTTTCGCCTCAGACCAAAGCTATCATCTCAATAAGGTGAGGCTCTTCCCGGCGCTTTCAGGCGCTCTGACCTCATCCTTCTATGATTGGTTTCTCCAGATTTCCGACCCTCATTGGAATCATTGTACCAATTCCAGGGGTCGAGTTGTTCGGATGGTTTTCAACTTTCTATGTCCTATGTTGGTCATCTTCCCTCTGGTACAGCTGTCACAGTGGATCTTGGTATCTGCATTCCATGATAACTTCTCCAGCCCTCTCAACAGTTTATCCTTTGTGATGATCTTTAATTTATTTAAAGATAGATGCCCTAGTCGATCATGCCACAGTTTTATCTGATCATGACTGCACTCATTAGAATATACTCTGGAATCTTTCGAGATTTTTCCATCTGTGAATTGATATATATTGTTCACATTTCTGCCAATCAAATATACATCCTTTGGTTCCTTATACACCAAGTACTTATCTCGGTCAATCTCTTGCTTATACCCCGCAATAGCCAGTTCTCCGGCGGAGATTATGTTTGCTCTCATGGTTGGTACATGATAGGTGTTTTTCAGTTCGACGATCTTCTCTTTTCCGTCAGCTATTTGGCCACGTAGTTTAACAGT